>OMKY01209699.1:0-18458 GCA_900302395.1 Bregmaceros cantori | reverse complement strand
TTCATATTGATTCAATTTTGGTGCATTTCTGTAGCCTCTAAGTAACATAATAGTCATACTTCATTATTATTAACGGGTGAATGATCTCCCTTCTCCGTAGTGACGTCACGCCGTGTGGCCGTGACTGCCGTCGCTGCACCAAGCAACATAATCGTACTTAATCACCAACACCTACAAATGGATGGAAAGTTCCTTACCTGGTTAGTGCACGGGATGCTCAATGAGACGTTTCCATGTAAAAATCAGAGTGTTTGGTTAGGTCCGACAGCGCCAGCTTCCTAACTATTACAAAGTCTAGCGATGTGCGATGCATGGACGATGGGTTGTTTCTGACTCGCCAGGCGACTACTTTACGAGCACTTGCATTGATAATGGCTTGCCACACATACTGCTAGCACTAAAACTACTATTTTTTTGTACCACTACAGCGCAGGTTTGCAATCTCTGAGTGCTTCTAGTTTGTTATGTTTACAGACTGATTTTGTGTGGTTTAATGGCACTGACTAGAACACAAGCACTGACTGGTTTCTACTCTAGTAACACCAACTAATATAAGCCTACAAAACGAATTCAATTTAAGGAATTCATACTTAATACTTGTGTTTCGTACTTTATTTCTCATTGCACCTTATAGTCTGCACATCAACAGCAAAAGTTGGGTGGGAGGGGTCCGCTACAATGATTTTGGCCCGGTTCCTCACCCTGCCCTGTAAAAGGTCCTGCAAGGAAGGTAGGGAGGCGCCGATGATTTTCTCCACTGTTCTGACCACCCTCTGCAGTCATAGTCTGTCGAATGTTGTGGCAGACTCGAACCAGACTGTGATGGAGGAGCAGAGTGACAGTACAGTGTCAATGTCACATGTGAACAGACCAGTATTATTCCTCTGTAACTTGTGCAAGGGATATAGCACATACAACACAGAACGACAAACACACAAGCAAAGGTCATGCCATTATAGTTCTTGGCAGTTGTTAAGAGCAGGTCAGTGAGTCCAGAGCAGTCCATGTACAGCGACAGGTCAGTATACATGAAAGTCCATGTATATGGCAATCTATTGTATGTTCAATGAAAAAATGCAGTGGGAGTGATGTCAGAAAAGCCCCTTTTCAACTGGCTTACGCCACAGTTCACATGGACCTCCCCCCGGAAAATCGCTTCTCCATGCGGGCAAATCGGTTAGGCCACACAAGGTTTCAAGACCCACTCAGGTGTGGGTCCAGACTGTGGCCGGGGGTGATGCAACGTGGCTGGCCAATCACAGAGGCGAATTCCTCTGTGCCTCAAATTTGTCCGTGGTCCAGCCAGCAGCAGCTGATTGGCCGATCTCAGTGCGTTGGGCTGGCTGTACCGTTAAAATGAATTATTTACTGTGTAGTATCCCTACACAGCCAGTGTAGGGATACTAAAATAGGGGAAATGTGGTTGTGCCTGTGGGTCTGGGTTTCAGAAGGCTGAGACCTGTGAATAGGTCTAGCTGTGATAAGATATTAGATTCTCAAAGTCAGTCCTGGATAAAATTGGCTTTCCCGTTATTTAGACGGACTGGAATCTCTGGGTTTGGAGGGACCTGGAGCTATACTTCCTGCTGTTTTCAAGTTCATAAAGTCCACATGTGACAACAGGTGCTGGCTCTGTGGCGGTTAGAGCACTGCATCCAGCGCACATGCAGTCTGGACTTGTCTTGTGTCTATCATTGTCTCACTCTGTTAGCTGGGATTACAATGTTAGACTATGTAACAAAGGCCAAAATAGTAGAAGAGAGAGATAGAGAGGAGGGCAAAAAAATACAGCTGCAGTTTACCCCTGGTAGCATCACAGACAGCATCACAAAAGTAAAATAAAAAGAGATTTAAAAAAAAAAGTTAATGAATGGTAATGAAATGATGTCATGCTGTTCTCATCCTACTTTCCAAGTTTCTTTTGAAGTTATTTTTTTGGGTGCAAGTGCTAAGGGTCAGTGTGAATAGGGAGAGAGCAAGCAAGCAAGCCAGAGGAGAAGCGATCTCACGGCAGCTGCATAAGCTGTGAGACTAAGCCACAGGCATGAGACATGGTGCTGGTTGCAGCAGTCTAACCGACCGCGCCACAGAGCTAGCGCTGTGCCTCACAATTGAAAAATGTTAACACATTGGCATGCAGTCACCAGTTTAACCTCGTTCAGATCTGCTTGCATATGCATTGACCACTAATAATGTTCAGTAGCCGCCTCATTGCACCCATTACCTGACCATGCATGCTTCCTCCATTCTCTGCTCTGCCCGCTCTCTCTACCCAAGCAGATCTGATAACACCACACTCGAGTGGATAACCGCACTTATGACAGCTAACCGCCGGCTTTACTGGTCATTCCTAACAGGAACCAGAAAAAAACCTCAATCTTAACCAATAATTGCTTACCATAGAAAATATATAATAATAATAATAATAATAATCCAAAAGTAAGAGAACAGCATATTTGTATGCATGTTCCATTTCATTATTCATCTATTACCTTCATTCCGTTAGCCTATCTCTCACCCCTCTTTCACACTAACGCTGTCAATAAAATGAGAAAAAAATAACTTTAAGAACAAGGCTATGGCATCTAGACACTATTATGTTACTTGTAGACTACAGAAATACACCTAAATTGAATCACTCGTCACCAGTGGTACGCAAGCATGCTCTTGGTGGTGCGTGGGATTAAAGTCATTTAAAAGAAAATGTCTGCAATCTGCCGGAGGTGGGACACAAACCCGGGTCTCCGGCTTGACAGACCATGGGGCTAAACGCTACACTATTTGTGGAAGCAACTGCTGCATGTTGCTCACACTTTGTAAGCGCATAACAGTTGTCAAACTATCATGTTACTTATAGGCTACAGCAACGCACCAAAATTAAAAAAAAACTTCTTCTGTTGGTCATTCCCAACAACTCTACAAAATTTCATCCAGATCCATTCATAACTTTTTCAGTTATCCTGCAGACAGACAAACCAACGTGACTGAACATAACCTGCTTGGCGCAGGTAAAAACTGCTACAGTGGCACATGTAGCACGGAAAATTCAGATGAAGTGTTGGGCTGCTGTCTGGTCTCGTGCTGCTGTTGCGCCCATCATCCCACTCACAGGAGCCTGGCTCGCAACACAGTCGATGTGGGATCCCGATTTAGATATCCTGATTTAGATATCTCTTCCTGATTCACTCAGGTTTCCATCTTCATCTGTGAGGGGCCAATGGCTAATTAAATATCTCTAGGTCTACCTAGTACCACACACACACACACACACACACACACACACACACACACACACATACACTATCTTAACCATCTCACTGGCAACCTCCCTGGAATTTGGTATCTTTAATTATCTCCGGCCGTAATGTGCCCTCATTTTCTAATAATTACTGTAAGATGTGACATGATATGTCTATGATGGGTGGATATACAGTGGTAATAAAAACCTTTATATTCCCTGATCATTTAAAAATGTTTCCTTCATAAAGCATTGTTTTTTCCAGATCATCAGTTTCAGTTTAATATAGAACATAGTAGACAAACACAGTGGTATTTGAGAAGTAAAATTAGGTTTATAGGATTTACAGAAAGAGCGTAAGAATTACTTGAACAAAAAATAGGCAGGTGCTGCCAAGGTTTAATGTGAGTAAGAACCGTGGCAGCTGAGTTTTGGACATACTTGAGCCTGTCGGACCTCAAGTTTTTCCGAGCTTGGTGGAGGGGCTGAGAAGGGAAATGTTCCTGAGGTGAAAGAAGGCGGATTTGGTGGTCCAGGGCTGCTGAGCGAGCTTCAGACGTCTGGGTGCCTGCTAGAGCTGCATAGGTCTGGATTGTGAGCATTGAAGTACTTCCTTGTCATGACAACGAATCAGTCGCCAGCAGTGGATCGATGTCTCTGGTACTACCGGGTATTATCTACCTGAGCAGTGTGAGTACTAAACAGTACATTTTTATGTAGTTCCATGCAGTGTAATTGCAAGTTAGGGTTTGTCCATGGACTGTATATAAAGTAGATGCAGGGTGTATGACGTCATCCCATTGCTTTCATCAAACTTTTTTGTGCCGCCGAATGCGCGCTGCCATTGTTTAAAGTACCCGTATATCCGGGACAAGGAGAGATAGAGAGAGCTATGCAGTATATGAGAGAGAGACACCCCATATGCCACTTCTTCCGGTGGTACTGTCCGCTAGGGGCGGCAAAGACAGAGTCCGAATCAATGGGATCCTACGGGAGCTGAAATAAAAAATATGAACGCCAAATCTGACACGTCTGTGAAATTATGACCCCCTCACACAATGAACCGATAATTATCTCGGCAATATACATTAAAAAAATCAATTAGGAAACATCTTCAAATAGGTTAAAACAGGCTGCTAAGATTGAAATATTTGTATTGGAATTCCCATAGGGCTCGGTTTTTTAGGACTAGGCTCTGCTAGCCTGAGGCCCATACCAACCTGGAAGTAGGCACGGACATCAAAACAGATGCGGTGTCCATTTTTACATACAGTCTATGGGTTTGTCACAACAGAAGTGGATTCAAGTTTTTTTTTTTTTCATGTTGTTTGGCCAGTGGCAAACGGCATCTGCATTTTACTGATCCATTCTTTCGTGAACGCAATTTCTTTTTCCCGTTCCCAAAAAAAAATCCTTGCCTCTTTCCCGTGTGGACATACATTTAGACTAGCACTATATTGAGCCAGTAGAAAATGGAACTCTGCCTCAAATGCCTGCAACACTCTCTTTTCGGTATTCTTACCCTCTGTCTCTCTCATTACTTGCCCCCCACTTCCCTACATCTTTCCCTCTTTTCCTGATTTTTATACCTCTCTCTCGTTCCACCTCTGTCTACCTTCTCTCTCTCTCTCTCTCTCTTTTGCTCTCTATCCTTTGTCTTTACTCTCTCCTGCACTCTCTTTCCCTCCCGTCTCTCTCTCTCACCCTGCCCTAATATAGTTAAATCTCTGGAGATGTGTCAGCGAGGTGACCGCTGCCTGTGACGAGTGTATTAGTGAGAATGTCCCTGTCACTCTCTGCCACCCACACGCACAGACACACACTCACACACACACATGGTGGATGCGAGTGGGCGTGAGTACATGTTTGGGTGTGTGTGTGTGTGTGTGTCCTTCTGTGTGTGAGTTACGCGTGCATGTGTCACCTTGAAATGAATGTCCCAATCTGTTGTGTTATATCACCGCTACATTTAAATGACTTCACGTGTGTCTGTGTGTGAGCGACAGGGACATTCACACTAATAGCAGAGCTCTCGCGGAGCTCAATGATTATGATGCAGTTCAAATAACACACTCATTTTTTTTTTCTGTCTGCACCAATGGCAGCCATGCCCATATACATGCTAAAATGTGTGGCTCGCGCAGAGTGTATATGTGTAAATGTCCCTGTTACTCAACCACACTCTCACACACACATGCAAGGCGAGAGTGAGCATGCTTGCGCGTGTTTGTGTTGACCTTGGAATAAATGTCCCTCCCTTTCGTGTTATAGCACCACTACATATAAATGACTTCGCACGCGTGTCTGTGTGTGACCAACAGGGCCGTTCACGCTAATGGTGGAGCTCTAGCCCTGTTGTTGTGGATCAATAGTGCATCAATTATAACCCTGAACTATATCAATCCAGAGGTTCTCATCACACCACGCAGACGGAGTATGACATGAAAGATAGCAGAGCCTTGTCGGCTCCGACCACTGCCAAGAGCAAGAGGAGGCCAAATAGGAAACAGACAAGACAAAAGTATAGGGGGAGGCGAGACAGCTTCTAGCCAGATGTGTCGGACATTTCTAAGGTGGCTTTCACATCTAAAAGACCTGGACTAGAGCATGCAACAGTCAGTGAAGCTCAGTATCAATTGCATTTGTAATTGATTCTGTCTGCGATTCCACTCTTTTCAAAGCTGCGCACATTCTTTTTCCCATGTAGAGTCCGATGGTGAGCGAACAATAGAACAAGACCTGCCTAGAATGTGTTGCCTAGGAAACCGATAAATAGGAACATAGGAGGTGACTTTACGGGGGGAGTGCATCCATGAGTGTCCCCATGCAAGCGGCTGCGGACAGAGAGAAATGGAGAGAGCTGAGTGAGAAGTCTTCAGAGGCGCCCCAAAGGTCAGCCAGAATACAGGAGTGATGATGATGATGATGATGCTTGTTTAAATCTTTTTTAAATGCAATCCCTTGGTAATCCTTAATTAGATTAGGTTTTGATTGCATGCCCAAGAAGGATGCGGGAGTCTAAAGCACCAACTGGCCAAATGTATGGAGGATCGGGATGACTGGAGGCAACGATGGATGGCTCGACGACCTAGAGAGAGAGAGAGATTGCATAAAATAATCTTGATCAAATCATGCAGAAAACAAGGCCTATGCAGTCGTTGCATATATAAAAAAAAATCGTTCAGAAGTTATTTACCAAACAAAAATGTGCCCATCTTGAAGTCAGCCATCATCAAAGTGTTGCTCACCAAAATCTTTGTAGGTGAGTAGGAGGTTTTTGTAGCATGGAGATGGTAGATGGTTGGGGGAGCCAATGAGGTTAGATGAGGACAGGGGTGATCGGATGATTATTGGTGAGATTATTTGTTTTGTTCCCATTTGCCAATCAACAGACTCGACAGAATGGACCAATAGTGGATATTTTGAACTTGTGGGCTGTGCATATTTTTGTTATATGAATGATAAACAGGGCCCTGTGAGAAACCTGAGTGGTTATCTAATTTGGGGGAATTCCAATTCTGACATCACCTCAGCCTGCATAAACACCAAGTCTGTTAATGTTTCTTATCGTTTACTGTTGCTTGACATGAAAGGGTGTAAAACAAATCGTATTCATTCAGTGGATTGAATTGATTTGTCTGTGTGTGTGTGTCACGTTTGTTTGTGTGGCAGTCTCTGTGTGTATGTTCTTGAGCAGCAGTGTGTGTGTGTGTGTGTGTGTGTGTGTGTGTGTGTGTGTGTGTTTATTTGCAAGTTGCATACTTCGTGGAGTGCAGTCCACTTTGTGCTTTATGTGCACTCCATGAATAGTGCAGATAATGAGAAGTGCTGCAGCAGAGAAGTGCTGTTCCAATGGAACCAGCCCCTCTGGCTAAGTAGTCAAAATGGCATCCAAGCAGCTTGCGAAGTGTCCATCGTCCCACACTTTGCATTTTGGTGGTTCAAAGTGCACCATCCAGGTACACTTCATTTCACCTCATACAAACTTCATTTTCAAGATTCAACATTCATTTTAATTGCATATACATGACAGCAGTACGCACACATGGAATTTTAGTTGGGCATGAAACAACTCTCTCAAGACAGGTTGTGACGGCACGTAAGTGGCATTGGCATAGAATCAGCACACGTAACATGTCAACACCTTAAGCAGGGCTACTAACCCCTGCGTTCAGTAGCATCACTGTGCGTGAGAAGAAACAGTTTTCATTCTAGGAGTCTCTGTGCGCAGGGCTCAGTATTGCCATTTTTTAATTGGATCAGCACTATGTACTTGTACGTGTATGAAGTGCTGAAGTGCGCAAATTGGAAAAGAGCCAGTGTGTTCAATATTGCCCTCAATGGAGTGGTAGCGCTAGTGTGTTAAATGTGACAATTAAAGTATTTAAATTGTGCTTCAGGATCAAACGATGTTTGAAGGCCCACCAAATATTCTACACAAATCTGAACGCAAAAGCTTATAATGTGATTTGAAAACTTAATTTGATTGACACTTTTTTCGAGCCTGTTTAATTCAGACCCTAGACTGTATATAAAGTAGACGCAGCGTGCGTGATGTCATCCCATACCGGCAATACAAATTAAAATGGGATTCTGGTCCACACGTTAAATGGGTTAAAACAGGCTGCTAAAATTGCAATTTTTTAAGGGGATTCCATAGGGTTTTTCTTCTGAGTCCAGACACGGCCACATGAGGCGAAAACCAATGAGGAAGTAAGCTTCAACCACGGGCTCTACTGTGACGTGCATATTTATATACAGTCTATGATCCAGACCAAATTATCGTTCTAGTCGTATGCATTGTGTGGATGATTCATTTGTTTTGGCTTGCCAGGCCTCACGCACAGTGCGTTTAGGATCACAACTGCAGGCACGACCCCTGGGGGCCATTCCAGGCAGGGGAGAGAACGTATGCCAGTCGTTAACGGATCGAGTCTTCCTCACTGCACACTCTTGCTATCTACGGACGCACCCTTCCATTCCAGTTTTGTTTGTCCACCCAATAAATTGACTGACGGCGGACTACTCGCTCTATATAAAACTGCCTTATGCAGCAGTCATACCCGTCCCCACCCACCCCCTCACCAGCAGACTGTGTCAAACGGTCGCCATATAGATATGCATGCCATGCATCGATATACGTCCTGCCTGTGTATCTCTGGAGGTATATTAATGCATGTGCGGGCAGTCAAGTGTGTGCGTCTCTGGCGGTGTGTTAATGTATGTGTGAGCGTGTGTGTGTGTGTGTGTGTGTGTGTGGGAGTATATTATTGTACGTGTGTGTGTGTTTCAAAGCAAGCAGGCGCAGTAAAACAGAACAAAACATATGATGGATTGCCCTATCCACACATACTGAGAGGGAGAGAGAGAGTGAGAGAGAGAGAGGTAGAGAGAGAGAATTGAGAAACCGGAGGAGTGAGATATAGGAAGAGGGAGAGAGCAAGAGAAATAGAGGGAAAAATTATGATGTGTGGCAGAGAGAAAGCAATGAGAGAGAGAGAGAGAGAGAGAGAGAGAGAGAGAGAGAGAGAGGGTGGGGGGAGAGAGAGGAACTTGAGAGAGCCATGGGGAGAGGAAGAAAAAAGGAGAGATGGAGATGAAGAATAGAAAAGTCTTTGCAGAAAACTGGAGCAAGTGGAGAGTGTTTGAGAAGAGAGACGGAAGGCAAGAAAGGAGGAAAGGTCAATATTCCACAAGGTCATGACCTCTGATCATGAAAGGGCAACCAAAGAGGGATTCTCTATAGCAGGGATGCCGGGGTGAAATCGTTCAGGGGGCCAGATTGTTTTCAAGTGCGACCTCGGGGTGGGGGGGGGTGAATTATATTCGTTTGATGGATCGAGGAAGGTACGTTCTTGTCTTTTTGTGTTATAGTGTTTTTTTAAACTCGGGAACAAATGCAACCACGAAATCGGGCCAAACTGCACAATTGTTACAGAACGTGTGCAGATCAATGCACAAATTTCCAATTTTAAAAAGGACGGTATTTGGACACACAACTGCAGTTTCTGTTAAAACAGAGATGAGCTATAGGTGCGGCGGTGCCTTGCTGCTGGAGTGTGTGTGTGCGTGTGCGCGCGCGTGTGTTTGAGGGAGAGAGAGGGAGAGAGAAAGATAGAGGGAGTGAGCGAGAGGAGGAGGTTAAATGTAATGCGTGTGTGAGTGGGCGCGCCACCTTTACCAGCAGACATCACCAATTATTTATTTAACTTACTTATCCATCCCTGCTCTACAGCAATATGGCTGAGCAGCTCTATAGCTGCTCAGACGGAGGAAGCTGATGAGGGTGTTGTGCCAGACCAGCCTCTGCGCATATATTTCTAAACGCGTGACCCATGTTGGCTTTGGTTCGCAGCGCTAGCAAAGACAAGATGTAAATATTACTGAATTCAAATTCGGGCACAGACAAAATGTACATTTTTTTGAGTCCCCCTGAAGACTCATTCCAATATTATGATCTGAGAGCTGGAATATCCTGACGCATATAAATTACTTACAAATTATAACTACTGCTTTCGGCACTAAAATATTTAGAAGGGAAGATATGTCACCTTAATTGCTTCTAATTATATTTATCGTCTCACTTACTTTCTGTATATTAGTCACGCAGTATGCGACTCATGTGGATTAGACAATTTTAATGTTAGCATTTTCTTAAATTGATTTAGTCTTTTGTCAACAGCTTTCTTACGAGAGCATTGAGTAGTTAACTCTTCTGGATGACAAATGTCATTGCAGACCAGTTAACTGACTTACTGAATAACATGTTCTTACACATAGCGATGAGCGAGGCACTCTACTCAACTTTGTTCATTTTTAGAGCACTTTTCATGCAGAGCAACACAAAATGCTTTACAGAAACAGAACATTGAACAGTACAACATTACCCACAGACTCCCAAACACAAGCAAACTGGCAAACACTCACCCACACACACAGACACATACAGTAGGCTAATGTAAACAGGTAAAAGAGAGCCAAGTCAATGAGCTATTTGCGACAAATTCAGCGACTTCATACACGCACATGACCTGGTCTTGATTATTGGGTGGGTGTAAGCCGGGGTGAGCTGTGACAGAGAGTAGGAAAGCTAAAAAATCATAAAATTGCCCGCAGAGCAGCAAATAGTTGTTACAATATTAAACTTGTGGCTAACCCAAAGAAACGTAGCCTAGCAAGAACATATGAATCATCCTTGCATCAGACCTGGCTAGAACGATCATTTGGTCTGAATTAAGAAAAAAAGTGACAATGAAATGAAGTTATGAAATCACAGCGCAGAATACGTGCCAAGTGGCTTGGAGGCCCACAGCCTCGAAGCCTCTTGTATGTCCAGCCTCTGTGTGTGTTAAGTGCCTGGATTGATTGGACCGGCCGAATTTGGGCAACAATCAGATTTTTCTGCCTGGTTGTTCCAGACCCAACGGATCGTCTCATTGTTTCTGGCTAGCCAGGCTAAAAGAAACATGTAGAAGAACAATGGAGAAGTAACTGAAATGATTGAACTTCCGACTCCGCCCCCAGTTACAGATAGAACCCGATTGAGAGCCCCCGCCTCGCAGTAGGAGATGAGAGTGTGAAACCACTACGAAATTACTCAGAAACAGTTAAATCAAATCAAAATAATAATAATGTTGTTTTTTTTGTTTTAAATGACCCACGGTTATAATTTGCAGTTTGTTTCAGGATCAAGCTATCCTGATCGCAGTGGGCTGTTTATATTCTCAGATCAAAGTGTGTTCCGATATGAACGCGCGGCAGTTAATGGTGTGTGATATGAGATGACTGGCCGCGGCCATTCATTACTGCCCATTACCCTGCAGGCTGAATCATAAATAAAAATGATATTAATGAAATTACATGAAATAAAACACTTGCCTGTATGCAGAGGCAGCCAGAAGAGGTGGGGCCCATACACAGCAGCCTACCCGGGCCTGGGAAGTTTGCTTTTAAAGAGGAATCAATTACAAGTCATGTACTTTTTTGAGTTACATGCACACACATACATGTACAGTGAAATTCATCCTATGAATTTGATCTATCCCTGAGGAGCAGTGGGCACTCCAGATTCTGAGCTTCTGAGAACATGCTTTTGGTGGTATTTCATCCGATTGCGTGATTAATCAATAAACATTTTGGGACAATACTAATAATCAGGAAGAGCCCCATTAAATGCATGGGAAAGTGTTACGATGACACCCTTGGTGACATAAATAGCATCTCTGGCACTGCAAAACAGGCGACCACATCAACCTACCAAGGCTGATGTGGTTGCTGACAGTATATCGGAGCCTAGCTAGGAGAGAATGGAGAGGAAAGTGAAAGTGAAGTATCTGAGCAGTGGGGCTCTACATTCGGTCAGGGCAGCCCCAACTTCCATTTTCCTCTGTGGTAGAAGAGTTCAAAGTGGCTAAGTGCAGGATGGCAATGATGCTCAGAGACTGAAAAGACGAGCAAGTCAGCAATGCTGGGGTCACAACACGATCAGGCCGTAAGTGGGCAGCAGACACTTGCAGTCAGTCAAGCTGAAAGCTCCTTGGAGTTGAGAGACATCATTGGTAATGTCTGCACTGACCGGCAAGGACTGGGTACATCTCACTTCACCCAGTGGAGAAAGGCAGGCGTCCATCAGACGAGGGAGATGGTGCAGGCAGAGGTTCGTCGCCAAGAGGAAAAGACACGGAAGGCAAAGGCTGTTGAACTAGCAACCCAGGTGACGTGGACCAGATGGGACCTCCCAAGCAGGAGGGTCAAATGAATTCTGGAGGCTGGAACCTTTTTGTGTGAGCTTCCTGCTGAGGTCAGTTTATGACACAATCCCATCACCGGTGAACCTAGCCAAGTGGGGCCTGAGGGAGGACCCACTCTTCAAGTTGTGTGGGAAGAGGGGTACACTGGCCCAAATTTTAGCAGGGGACCAAACCGCTATGGCCCATGAGAGGTACAGATTGCGGCATGACCAAGTGCTCAGAGTGATGGCAGACATTCTCGAGCAGGCCAAGAGAAGACCAGGACCACTCAAACCACAAGCACCGACATTGCAGTTTATTAGGCAGAGAGCAGGCATCCTAAAAGGATGCCAGGACCAACATCCATCAGGGGGCACAAAAGAGAAAGATGTCAGCTGACCTGGGGAAGAAGCTGGTTTTCCCTCCCATCGTTCAGACCACCTTGAGGCCTGACGCTGTTATCTGGTCAGAGCAAGCCAAGAAAATCATCCTGGTGGAACTGACTGTACCTTGGTGATGTAAGGAGACCCATGAAGGGAAAAGCCTAAAAAACCAGGACCTCATCATGGAATTTAGAGAGAAAGGCTGACAAGCATGGCTGTTCCCAGTGGAGGTCGGAGATTCCGGGCACAGTCTGTATGGTCGGTGCTCACTACACTTGGCATATCTGGCAAGAAGAGGAAGAGAAATGTGCGCAGGATTGGGGATGCAGCAGAGAGAGCCTCATGCTGGCTGTGGTTCAAGAGAGAAGGGGGAGGCTGGAGGCCTGGAGCTGATGGACAGTGACCTGGCCACCACTGCTGACCCGCCAGCTGGAGGGTGTAGCTGTTAAGGGTCGGAACATCCCATGAAGGCTGGGCACCAGTCAGCTCCAGGCCAAAGGCCACAGTCACTTTAGAGAGTGGCTGTGTCAATGGCATCATGGGATGTATGGAACATGTATGTCCAAATGCTAGCCTCCAACCTCACATTTTCACACAGTTCAACAAATGAACATATTGTTGCTTTATTGTAAGATTCCTAGATAAAGATGGGAATCAAATTTAATTTTGGCGGCACAGATGTTGGCTTAGCAGTAAAGGTCAAGTCCATCAGGAGATAAGTAGTTAGTTCTGCATAACAACTTCAAACCGCTCACACTGAAATCCAGCTGGCAAAGCATGGCGAGCATTTATTGGAAAAAGAATCTAACACAGACAAAACTGATTCATGAAACATAATATAGGATTAGCCGAACATGCGCACTTGACTATACGGTGCACTGCCAATAAATGGCTTTTTTATATCCCTGAAACGTGGATAATCTAGGATGTAATGCTTTCCCATGTGCCGTCGCGTCCAACGCGAAAGCTCTTTCGTGTTAATGTGATACATTTTGGAAAGGATGGATTTGTCCTAGACTTGGTGTGCTCTAGGGTAAGCTCAATAAGCGATTTGAATTTGGTGGCCAACACTTTCAAGATCATAATTTGATACTGTTGACTGGAGCGGCGGGAATGATGGGGGACTGCAAGCAGTTGGAGATGACTGCATAGGACTAGTTTCAAACTGTTTTTATATCTAAACCGCATCCAACAATATTAAGCAAGGCGCATAAAGAACAAAATGGGGCTCTGTTTTGACAAGAGTTTGCTGTCCCTCACCGACAGTTTTGCTGCATGTCTCCTCCCCCTCCTTCGTCCATTTCCAGCTTATCCTGAATAAAGTTGAAAATGTTACAAATGGGCCAAAAATAAATAAATTTGAAAAAGAAAGAAAGGAAGGGAGAGAGAGAGAAATATGGGCTCAACATGGGAACCCCAACGTTGGCTTGCTTTTGCCTGCTGTTACGATTATACTACTCACATTTTTAGATAAAATAATTTAATTCAAATTTGCATGCCCCCAACTGGTGGGGTCGAGTAACATCCTGCCACTGCTTACATTTAAGGGAGCGTCAGTAAACGCAACTGGTGTTTTTGCTTTTATTTATTTATTTATTTACGTTATTTTTTGGGGGGCGCAAGCGTCGTTTTTCATTCTGAGAGAGATAGTGACAGGGTTAAATCGGAAACTGGGATGAAGAGTCGGGGGAGACAAAAAAGCCGTAGAACGTATACGAACATGCAGCGCTGCTCGGCTGTTTTTGCTTTTTGACAGATTTACAATTTTAAATGTGCCTCATAGCAAACTCTCTTCATTGTAAATGTAGAGACTTTAATGGTTTTGTTTTCTGTGTGTGTGAAAAATATCTAGCCTGGCAACACCAGACAAATGTGTGTGGTGCGCTCCCACCAGGGCTGGGCATCTGTTCTGTATGCATGTTGTTCCTATATATTTATTTGTATGTGAAATGAATATAGTGTTTGCATGCACGGCATTAATGACTTGATGCAGATGCGTCCTCCCAGCCTTGTTGCTATGTTGTTGATATGCAAAGGCTTGTTTGTTTTCATCCTCTGTTGGAGCGTTGTTTTGACTGACGGAATAGATATGGATAGATGTTGAAAATCGAAATGATACCCCCCCAACCTCTTCCTCTCCCCATTGCCCTCTCTCTTTCTCTCTCCCTCTACCCTGGTCCTTCCTCTCTCTCCCCTTCTCTACCTCCCCAACTCTTCTCACTTTCTCTCCATATATCTTTCTCTCTCTCTACCCCCCCTCTCTCTGAGTCTCTGTCTCTCTCTCTTGGTCTTTCCTTTCTTCTATCATTCCTCCACTCTCTCTCTCCCCTTCTCACCCTCTGTTTCTTCACCCCTTCTCTCTCTCCTTATCTCCCTCTTGTCTCTTCTCTCTCACTCTTTCTCTCCTTCCCCCTCTCTCTCTACCTCCACCTCTGCTTGATATGGATAGATGTTGAAAATAAAAATGATCCCCCTCAACCTCTTCCACACCATCTCTCCAGCTTCCACTCCCCTCTACCCCCGCCCTTCCTCTCTCTCTCCCTCCCCAACTCTTCTCCCTTTCTCTCCATTTCTCTTTCTCTCCCTCTATCCACCCCTATCTCTCGCCCTCTCTCACTCGCTGTCTATCCCCCTGCCTCTCTCTCTCTGCCTTTCCCTCCTTCTATCGTTCCTCCACTTCCCCCCCTTCTCACCCTCTGTCTCCTCCCCCCTTCTCACTCATTCCCTTTCTCACTCTCGTCCCTTCTCTCTCGCTCTTTCTCTCCTTCCCTCCCTCCCTCTCTCCCTTCCCCCTCTCTCCTCCGTCTCTCTGCCTCCACCTCAGCTTGATCGACTCAACATACTTCGACAACACTTCCTGAGATTGTTCCAAAAGCACATTATTGCACGAAAAAAATATTAAAACAGTGTAATGAACAAACCCATCAACAATCACACACGGAAGCTGCTTAATCAAAACAACGTGTAGCAACAATAATCAAAAGATATCCTCCCTGTCTGTTGGACATGAACAGACACACACACACCCACACCCGCTCACATGAATGTGCGGAGGATCCTCACCTTGTTTACGACTCCTCACAGTTATGCCTGCCCGACGAAGCTCCCTCTTAATCTCGCCTGTCAAAACAAAGCAGCCTTTCCCTTTCTACTACTGACTAAGCAATTTTACACCGTGTGAGTGTGTGCGAGTTTGCGCTGTAGTGCACAAACACTTCTTAAATAGGATGCGATAAGTAGGAGAAGGTGCCCATGGAGTATATTTAGATGTTTCGCAACTTCGGCGAAAACAACTCTGGCGTAGGTAGGTCACTGTTTTTAAGATTAAACTTGTGTTTGGCAATGTTGATGTTCCCGCAAAAATGTGATTATGTTAAAAAATATATTTTTTTAAAGTTTTATTATTTAATGTTTTTGCTCTTATGATACTTGACCACATTTTACAGACAGAAAATATACTTTTACTCTGCTACATTTTAATATTTTTACACATTTACATTAGATCCAGTGATGCTTTTTTAAGTCTTTTTTTTGGGCACAAACACTGTTTTTCATTCTTTAATGAGAGACATAGTACCAGGATTAAATTGGGAACTGGGATGAAGAGTCGGGGGAGATATTGCAGAAAAGCCGGAGATGG
This sequence comes from Bregmaceros cantori, assembly GCA_900302395.1. Classification (NCBI taxonomy): domain Eukaryota; kingdom Metazoa; phylum Chordata; class Actinopteri; order Gadiformes; family Bregmacerotidae; genus Bregmaceros; species Bregmaceros cantori. The sequence continues at coordinate 2,468 of OMKY01209699.1, read as the reverse complement.
TATGCAAACTGGCGGCGCTACTCGGACTGTGGCCTGGGGAACATCCTCTCTAACCACGCAAGTCACAGCCGCAGCGCAACACACAGCGCAGATGCGGATGCCACGAGAAAAAAAATATGGAATCGCATCCTCAAGGCACGTAAAAAGGCTATGGATGCAGACGCTGCTGTGTCACAGTGTGTGTGTGAGTGTGTGCGCGTGTGTTTGTGTAGGAATTTTGGAAGATTGCGTCGTTACAAAATGCATTTAATTGTGGAACACTGCCGGAACACCCCGTTGCGGCGCAAACGGAGTCCCTGCATGAAGGGAAACGTAGCGTGGCTTGGGCGAATTACTCTCGCGGAGAAGCGTTTTTCCGAGTGAATGTGCTTGTGAAGTGCACCACGCTAGTCTTAAGTAAACCAGTGGAGAAGCGGCTCAGGGGGGCACGCGGTGGCCGAGCAGGTAGAGAGCACGTCCCCCAGACCATAGGTCGAGCAGTGCCGCAGCTTCAAATCCCCTGTACGTCTTGTCTGCAATGTCTCCCCCCGACTCTTCATCTCAGTTTCCGATTTAATCCCATCACTATCTCTCTCAATAAAAGAATGAAAAACCGTGTTGGCCGAGTGACACTGCACCTAACGCGACCCCATTCATGTTAGTGGCGCTGTGTCTACCGCAGCGTCCGCGGTGTCGCGGAGTCGAGTTCGACTCCGCTCGTCGACTTGTCTGCAATGTCTACCCCCGATCTCTTCAACCAAGTTTCCGACTAATCCTATCCAATAAAGATGGAAAAACGGCGGAAAAAATAACTTTAACTATAAAAAAAAATTAAAAACAGCGCCCAAAAAATAACTTAAAAAAAAACAAAAAAATTCAGAGACACCATAATAAGGAAAATGGTGGGCTACATACTGGTACACATGGCTATTATTCATCATCCTTAGTGAACATAGATTGTGCGTAAGGCAGATCCGGTGGCAGAATTAATTTTGTTTGCCTCCGATGTCATTACAGCACAATGTAATGCAGCTCTTCAAATTGTCCTCTGATTATTTATCGTCCTTGTGAATTACGGCGCGCGCTACTTGTTAGCAGCCATACCAAGCGTCTCTGCGGCAGCCTTGGTCTACGCGGCTCTCCCCAGTGGCGTTAGTGGTATAGAAACATGCTAATGCCTCGTTATCGCCATTTCGATATGCGACCTGACCTCGTTCAGTGCCATTTCTACTAATCGTAAAAATAGAAAAAAATAAGCAAATATTTCCCTAATGGCCGCGCATGTTTCAGGCTTTCATCTTTTCATGATGAAATACAGTTGGCTGCGACTGAGAGTTGGGGGTAAAGCTGATTGACGACCTTTTCCACATCCATCAAGACACACAGACAGTTACACACAGACAGACACACATAAGCAAACACACACAGAAACACACTAACACAAACATACAAAGGCAGACACACCCAAACACACACGGACAAAGACAAACACACACACAAACATGCACAGAAACACACTGACACTAAACAGCAGAGACAGACACACATATACACACAAACACGGGCAAAGAAAAACAAAGACACACAAAGACAGACACACAGAAACAAACAAACAGACAAACAGAAACAAAGACAGACACACACAAACACACAAAGACGCACATATAGTTACAAACACAGACAGATACGCAGGCACAGACACAACCAAACAAGCAGATACACAGACAGACAAACACAAGCACAAAGTATTTTGAAGACACTCAAACACACGGAGAGACAGGCACACACAAACAAAAGCACAAGGAGACACATACATACACACAAACAAACGCATACAGACAGGCACACGAAAAGACAAATAACGCTTGACACACGCTCTTCAATGTTTGTAATTATCAACAGAAAACTTTTACCGTTGCCACTAGAGGGCCGTACGGGAGAATAGAAGGGGATAATATAGATTTCTAACTCTACAGCTGGGGAAGGTAAAAATAGTAATGTCAGTGATAAATCATTCCTTTCTCCTTCATTGAAAACAGTTACATGTCATTTGCAAACACAAACATTTTGTGTTTGCTGTCGTGGTCTGCTGCGCGTGGCGTCGCGTGCCGCGCTCCTGGTGCGCACCCGTCCCAACTCCGCGACGCGCTCCCGGTGTGCACCCGTCCCAGCTCCGCACCGGTTCCCGATCGGCCTGATCACCCGCTGGGCTATAAAGAGCGGCTCGTTCCGGCGTCTGGTGTCGGATCGTCAGTCGACGCTTCTAGCCAAACCCTGAACACATCAGCTAACCCTGCCCGCTGTCTGCCTGTCTGCCTGCCCGTCTGCCGACCTGTCTGCCTGCCTACCTGTCCGTCTGTCTCCTCGCTGCCCAGCTGGTCCGCCCACAAGCCTGGTGATATTCACCTATGAACTGACTCTGAATTCATAAATAAAGGAACACTATTAATTATAGTAATTCAGAGTCAGTTCATAGGTGAATATCACCA
>OMKY01209698.1:0-10045 GCA_900302395.1 Bregmaceros cantori | reverse complement strand
TATAATTAGAATGGCATAGAAAAGTGTCAAGCAGTTATTGGTATTTGACAAAACCCCATAATTTTCATTGCGTGGGTGCAATGGTCGAGGTTAAAGGGTTAAGAAACATAATAAGAAAATGACACAAAGACATGCAGTGCCGGCGTAGCTACAGCGTGGGTGCACACACACACACACATACACACACACACAGATACAGACTGCATTGAATTATGGGATTTGTCAGAGAATGCAAGTACCCAGGGACCGTTTGATGTTGCCATCTGAAATAGACACAATACTCGTAAATAGAACAAGCAAGCAAGCAAGCAAGCTGGGAATCCAGAAATCCATGCTAGCTACAGACCTGCACAAACTATGCTAACCTTGAACGACACAAACCACTACTAAAGCAACATTTTAAAACAGATTAAATCATATTTCAATGATTCAAGTCATTTGAATAATTGTAATATCCACCCGTCCACACAATCTCTTTCAGTGGGTTTTAATTAAAATTATTAATACTGTACTTCATATAGTTAAGGAATCCAGACATTATTAATGTGATTTGGGAATATTTGATGAGCCATCCATTATTCGGCTCACCTTAACTCTTGTCGTTGAGTATGAATGATTAGTTTCTGAAAGACACATCGCGTCCTGGGAGTACTAGCATTGGATGTTAATAACAAGAAAACAAAAACAGACATAGGGTGGATTGCCCTGGAATGGACCATTGCCTAATGTGGGACACCTAAAATCCAGAAGATCTGCCTCCTCCATAAGTGATTGAATGTCAGTGAAACTATGGTAAAAACAAACTATGGTAATGTGTTAACATTATCATTATCAACTGCTCAACACACATTTCACTGTTGCATCTTAGGCAACTGACTATCCCACATTAGGAAGCTAAAAAAATGGCCCGACACACCAGTTGGCCTTTCAGCCAGCTGACCGGCGAGAGGTAGACACCTGGCTCTTTCCACCCGATTCAAAATATAATTAATTCCACATCACTTTCACTGTCTGTTTCGATCTGAGATCTTGCTGTTTCTTCAAAAAGAATAAGTCTGTGATTTCTTTCGCCAAAACCGGAATTGACACAGGTGAAAACATGTTGCAATACCAATGCTGAAAACCGGGGGGACGTGAAAGCGTGACTGATATACGTAGCAACCGTTGCTAAGGGTAGAGGAGTTTGCGAGGAATATGATATTCTTATTTTATACTTTCTATCATAGACGGTATATAAAAATGGACACTGCGTTCGTTTTGATGTCTGTGCCTACTTCAGGGTTGGTATGGGGGGAGCCCCGTCTCCGGAAATCACGCCCTATGGTAGTTTCCAATACAAATATTCCAATCTTAGCAGCCTGTTTTAACCTATTTAAAGATAGTTTCTAATTGATGTTTTAATGTATATTGTCAGGATATTTAACGGTTAATTGTGTGAGGGGGGGTCATCATTTCACAAACGCGTAAAATTTAGCGTTAATATTTTTTATTTTATTTAATATTTGAATATTTTTTAGCGTTAATATTTATTATTTTAATATTTTTTTCAACCCGGCTAGGATGAAAGCAATAGGATGACGTCACGGACGCTGCGTCTACTTATATACAGTCTATGCTTTCTATATTGTTTCTTTCCCATACCCAGAGATGGCAAGTAACAAACAACAACAAATTTACTCTATTGTTTTTGTGTAACGACATCGATCTACATGTGCATAAATGTAACATTTTTACACTAACACAGTGAGCTAAGAAAGTATTATTTCCTGATGAGTGGCTAATGTTTTTTTCAGTATGTTTTTCTTTTTTTTCATTCTTTATTGAGAGAGATAGTGACAAGATTAAATCGTAAACTGGGATGTAGAGTCGGGGGGGAGACGTTGCAGAAAAGCCGGACAGGGGATTTGAACCTGCGGCACTGCTCGACCTAAGATCTGTGGGACGCGCTCTCTACCCGATCGGCCACCGGCCAGTACTTTCTAATTTTAAAAAATAAAAAACTGTACTTCTCACGTTGACTTAAGTTGATATTTCTATCAGTATTTCACAAATTTACTCAAGTTGTTTGTGTACAAATGTATTTCACTTTTACTCAAGTAAGAAATCTGGGTACTTTTGCCATATCTGAATATATATATATATACCCCACGTTCAACACATGCATTGATCAGTTGCCTCCAGCGACATTGTGTCTTCACACGGCAACATCTCTTTATCTGGAAAACCGTTGTCGAGTTGTTGGTGTGTATGTGTGTCTGTGAACATGGCTCTGTGTGAGTCTGCGTATCGATGCAGTGCGCTGATTGCCCAGAGCGTAGTGCTGTCACACTAGTCGGTGACTAATCAGAGGCACCGAGGCCTGGGGAGAGAGCGTGTGTGTGTCTGACGCCAGACGGATGTATCGATGGTTCAGCCACACACCACTAGATGGGTTGCTGGGTTATCAGAATTAATCACTTGTACGGCGAGGATCCATTCCTATTCTTTCTACTATAATACCTAGTAATGGTGTTGCCTCTTTAGAATAAATAGTCCAAGCGTATTGTAATGAGATGCACCTGCGCGGTGCATACTGGTCTGACACCGTTGGTGTCTTAGCATGTACCAGTGCGGCCCTTAAATAGAGTCCGAACTAACCTCGGCAATAGTTGAGTTCAGCTATTGCCGATGTAAGTTCCTCTATTCTCAGCTCCTCCACAAGGGGACAGCCTTTCGTTACAGTATTATTTTATATTTACTTATCATTGCGTTTTTAGATTGTATGTCTACGTTGTTGTTATGTATGTATGTAGGGTGACCAGATCATGTTGGCTGAAATTTGGGACGTGCGCTGAAAAAAAAACGCTGTATTTTTGGACGATTCAACATTGATAATATGGCAACTGAGAGTTAACTTTGTTAGGTTTGTGAAAATGAATACAGAGTTTGAGCAGCCGTTTAAATTTCGAGACACGCATAGCCAAATTCGGGAACGAAGCTTAGATTTCGGGACTGCCCTGAAATTAGCGGGACATCTGGTCACCCTATTTGTATGTATTGTTTGTATGTAGGGTGGATTGCACAAATCTGGGCTATCCTAGGAAGCCAAACCAAATGAAATGTCCACGCATCGCGGGAACGTGCATTTGGGAATGATGAATAGGGATGCTCTGCTCCGTTTCGGCCGGCCAATCAGAGCTGCGTCGATGCGGGCTCTCTACGAGAAGAGATTCTTCCTACTCCACCAGTTGTCACGCCTACTGTGATGTGATCGGATAACTTCTACTGCTCTCCCTCTGTTTTTTTCAGTATTTTTAACTTTTTTTTTCATTCTTTATTGAAAGAGATAGTGACAGGATTAAATCGGAAACTGGGATGAAGAGTCGGGGGAGACGTTGTAGAAAAGCCGGACAGGGGATTTGAACCTGCGGCACTGCTCGACCTATGATCTGTGGGACGCGCTCTCCTCGAAGATCGAAGAGATTCTTCCTACTCCATCAGTTGTCACGCCCTCTGTGCTGTGATTGGATAACTTCTACTGGTCCCCACCACCACACGCCGCACCCTTCTTCTCACCCAAACGCATATTCCAGCGATTCGTGGAAGATTCCTCTGGTTTGGCCTCCAAATAAAAGAATACTTGCACTCTAATTACATTCTTGTTGAGTCCTAACGATTGTTGAGAATTGAGTCTGTTCACCTGTTCACCAATGTTATTCAGCTTTTCATTATTTTAAACACAAATCTAACACAATGCTAATTAAAGAAACTACACTCACCCTACACTTCTTTAGTTAGTTTCTAATTAAATAAACTACTCACCCATTTTTTTTCAAAAATGGGTGATCTATTGTTGGTAGCTCTGACAGATATCTCCTCAGACTAGTAGGGCTTTTGCACGTGACGTCATGGCTTGGCGGAGGCAGACATTTTGGTGGTATCATCACAGTCAGACGAACAAGCAGAGAGTGATAGTTTCATAACATTGTCCCTTTAAAGTAAGTTTTCTATTGTGGATTCACGGTAATATGCTATCCATCGCCAGCAGATGGCAGCGTTACTACCTCCATTGTAATTTGCCCCAATATAATGGACATGAAGTGCCACATAACCATACATATACCTATGCTTCATCATATGTGATACCACCAAAATGTCGATTCTGAGACAGACTGTAGACATGGTATGGAGGACATTTTCCTCTTCTCTTTTTTTTTTTTCCCCCAAAATCAAGTCAGCACGCTTGTGTGTTTTATTTATTCTTGTAAGTCCTCCAGGGAATAGAAGCCAAGCATAAAATGCTATTGCTAGGTTCATGATGGCTGTGTGTGTGTTTATGTGGCTCAGGGCTGTGCGCGCCCATGCACGAATGCACTCGTTGCTAATGCACAGAGGGGCAGTTGAACATAGTGCTTGGCCCAGCAGCACAAACCCTACCCAGCAATGGCTGGGTGTAATATTCACATGGTTTATAACTTTAATGACGTAAACATTTCTATATGAACCTATCACCCACAGCCTGATCGTTACCATGTAACTGCGGTACTGGATGAGTCATAGTTCCCATTTATATATAGCTTTACAGGGTTGGGTCAGTTATCTAATTGCAACAAATAGTAGCCGTGGTCACTAACAATTGCATCCACTTCCACAAACAGTCATAGTTGGAACTTGTAAATCACACCCACTTGCACGAAAACATAATTATCTGTGCTGGGGCAGCGCCGCGGAACGCAGGTTATGCTTTTGGTCGCTTCCCAGCCCCCTGCCCCACCGCACCGCTGAGTGCCCCGCACGGCACGGTCTGTTTGGTGTCCACTGGTCCACCAGTCTCTGCTGTGCACCTTCCCTTCCCAGCCGTGCCCACGACAAGCACCAACTTGAAATAAAACACTGGCAGGAACAAAATTAAACGTTCCGGGAACAGTATTTTTTTGGTTCTAACCAGTTTGGGAATGTCAATTTATTGCTGGAAGTCATAACTGGAAATGTCATGACTCTGTTTCTGTTCAGAACTAACCGATGGGGAAAAAATATCGGTTCAAAGCCCTGCGAGCAAGGCATGAAATGGCAAACCTGCAGAGCAAGGTGTTGCACTAACAACATCAAACAAGGAGGTCAGAGGTGTGCGGTGGAGCTACCTCTTATACAACAGTCACAAAAAAAACCCAAGGCTCGCAGTCACCTCCCACGCACCCTCAGGACGGTCGATGAATGCTGATAGACGGCTGACGGCTATTCACAAACGTTGAGTTTTTTATTCACTGTCATGATTCAATACAAACACTTGCTGTACGTTTGAAAATTGACGTAGGGTGGATGGCCCTAAGGTAGGCCATTTTTTTTGTATCTTCCTAATGTTGGACAGTCAGTTGCCTGATGGTGCCCAGTGGAATGTAGTGTTGAACAGGTGAACTTAATGTTAGACACATTACCATAGTTTGCTTTTACCATAGTTTCACTGACATTCATTAGTTTAAGGAGGAGCCTTAAACTAGGGCCCCTGGAGCTTAGATGTTCCATAATAGGCAGTGGCCCACATTAGGGCGATCCACCCTATGTATCAATTAATGAATGCATACTTTACCCATCATTTAATCCTCTTAAAAATAATATAACCATAACATATACGTACCAACATATTTATCAGCGCATCTAGCCATCAATCTATTAATGAATGAATTGGTCTATGTCATAATGTATTATTCCAATCATGAATCAATTGCATATTTCAAATTCACCATTAGCAAGGCAATGGCATCGCACAAAAAAATCAAGGAGAAGAAGCTAGGGATGTAAATTATAAATAATAAAATGAGATCAAGACCAAGAATGAAAAATGAAAATTTTACAAGACAACTATTTTTCTTTGAACCACGCCATCAATTGCATTACCAAAACTATTAGTCACTTCCACAATCTTACCTCAAGAATGTACAAGAAAATAAATAAATAAACACACACCTACATATACACGTAAGCATATATAAATATTACAGAATGTTGCTGAACTCCTCTAAACACATCCTTACTGTCAACCTTCTGTCTCTCATAGTTTAAAAGTCTCTAAAAACTCTAAATATAAAACTTTTCTTCATAGCACAGCATACTATAATGCTATAGGGCACAGAGTGCCCTGCCAGGCACAAAACAAATCCAGACGGGGAAAATATTGATGGTGTTGTTAGAATTTAAACACCTAACGTGCTGTTATTTATTTCTTGCTCAATTATGGTTCTTGTTTGTTACCGGCGTCAGACTAGCCCCGTTTACACGGAATGTGTGTTGGATCTGATTAGATTTAGGATCAAATACAATCCGCTTCACCTCTGTACATGAGCACTTACCGATCGGATCCATGTTTCCGCCGCATTTACGCGGTCAGAGTATATATAAATAATATCTATGTATAATATTGTAATTAATGCACAGCGCAGTGCATTGAGGGCTGGCACCATTGGTGCCCTGGCATGCGCCGACACGCCCCTTAAATAGAGTCAGAACGAAGCTTGGCTTCGATCTATTCCCGAGCTCCTCCACGAGGGGGCACTCGCATTACAATATGTTAATTCAGATTCGTCATGAAACAGGTTGTTGGCAACAGCTATAGCACTTCCACACTTTTGTATCAGATCCACCTATAAGTGGATTGTATTTAGGCTCGTTGGTGCCATGTAAACAGGGCTAGTGTGGGTACTCTCGACAGAATACGCCCCACTACTTTTCCTATAGCCTCTTGGCTCCGAAAAGAAACTTTCAGAGTCATTCGGATCATTAATTCTGCATTTAAGATGGGGGAGATTGGTGACGGTAGCGATTTTACGTCCACCAGCGCGTGTGTCGGAGTGTGCCAGGGTGATCCGGAGGATGCTGGTTCAATGAGGCCTACGCCCAGGACATCAGGACATGACCGACGGCACTCGATGTGTCCCATAAAACCATCGGTCTGGATGACATTGTTCACCTTTGAGCATTTAAACGGTATTTCTGGCAGTCGCGCAGTAGAAGCTGGTATGCAAATCCATCGCCTTTTTTGATTGAAATTAAAAGCTGGTAGCTGGTTTTGAATTCCAAAGCGAGCCTATCTTGCGAGCCGCTGTTTGGACCAGGAGATCAATGCAGAACGCCGACTAAGCAGCAAATTAATGTTAAAGAGCGTTCTCCTCCTCCGACGGAGGATTGGATCAATAGCTCTCGTTTCATACTGGCCCCGCACTCTCCACCGCGGTGCTTAGAAAGCTGTCTCGTCTGTTCGCTCTCTCCCGAGGACTTAACTCATATATTTTTCTGATCCATATCATTGGATTGTTTATGACACAATATAATTAAAATCAGCCTCACTGATTGTACTTCAGCAGATAATTCTTTTTAGACGTGCAGTAATCTTCAGAGGCCTATCTTCCGATGTGTCTTTTGTCTATCTTTGGCATTAGGCAGCTAGATGCACAAGTATTCCATCTATCTGATTGCTTTCATCCCATTATCCCAGATGATAGGATAATATCCCATTATGCCAGATAATGGGATAATGTCAGATAATGTTGCCATTAGCCAAGTCTACTCTCAGGTAAAGTACTCTGCATAGACGAAATGAGCCAATCTTATAAATGAATGAAAATTGTCTTGAAATTGTGAAATTGTCTTGAAATTGTCGTGTCATTTTGGGAGCACTCGGTGGGTTTGGTCTGTGTTTCAATATTGATCCTCACAGCATTTGCAATTTGTGTCTCATTTGTGCCTCAAGACAAGTTGACAGTGATTTAAAACTTTGTGACCTGTTCCGTGTTCTGTTGAATCCCATTATGTTGAAATGACGTGGTCATGATATGTTAGATTTTAGATTGCCCTTGTCCTGACAGCTGTGTAGATTAGATTTGTAACATGTATGACATTTCTTCTTGGAATGTCCGGGCTTATGGCATCCTTACACATTGGGGAATTGTGCTGGAATTATAGCTGACATAACGCTAACTATGGATTGGGAGGGTTATTTTATGCTTGACGTTTTTTTCAATACCTCAACCAATGTTAGGGTTCTGATGTTGCTTGTCTTTATTACTCCATCAAAGAGGGAAGTATGTGATCTAGGCTTGAGCAATTTATAAATATTTAATATTGTGATGTCCCAAAACATTGCTGATAGCAGTTCCAATATTGAGATCATCTTATCTGCAGTAGGTCTTTTAAAGGTTGTGTGCAAGAAAAACATTTATTTTTTTAATGTGATTGAATGCCATCTGAGTAGTAGGCGATTTTCCAGAGCCATGTAGCTTTGGAAACCAAAGGGAATTTCATTTAGAAAGGAATCCATTGTGTGAGATTGAATAGTAAATGTATGGGAATTAATGAATAGAATGTGATTAATACATTAATTTCTTCGGGTGGCAAGCCCGAAGAAATGAATCGTCCACACGCCGCACACGACTAGAACGAACATTTGGTCTAGATTTCAGCAGGCTCGAAAAACTTATCAAATCACATCGCAGTAGGCGTGACAAGTGTCATGGAGGCCCGCGTCTCGATTCGATTCGACAAGACCCACCTTAGCAGGCCCCTGATTGGACCATCCGAATTTGCGTCGGAATATGTCCAATATGTTACGACACACATGACATGCTCCTTGAGGCAGAGATGTGACAAAGTCCCTCTTTCAAGTCTCAAGTCTCAAGTCCTTCTTGTGCTAGTCAAGTCAAGTCCCAAGTCAACTCCAAATCAAGTCATCATTAACATGCTGTCATTTTAGCTCCAGAATCTGATTTTAATAAAGTAGCAAAAAAAAAAAATCAAGCGATGCTATTATAAAAACCAAACTATTGCTTGCTTTTTACTTTATTAAAAATCAGATTCTGGGGCTAAGATGGCAGCATGTTAATGATGACTTGACTTGGAGTTGACTTGGGACTTGACTTGACTTGCCCAAGAAGGACTTGAAACTTGAGACTTGAAAGAGGGACTTGGTCACATCTCTGCCTTGAGGTCATACCTACATTACATACTCTCTGATGTTCATGATATTACACACACCTCAAGGTCCAAAGATGCAAAGCTAATATTTTAGCATGCAAAAGGTGTTATCCCATCCCCAAGCCCCACCTGCCTGAACCCCATCCAATGGCTTTGTGTTTCTGTCCTGGAATTGACTCTCCTCCACTGGGGCCAGGCTGCGGTAACTAGTCTTCCACGCCGCCGCACACCGACGACGTTCCGCTGGGAACCAAGGAAATGCTCTTGAGCAAGTGCAGCGAATGCACCAAAGCGTCCCCCGACACTCCCGCCTCCCACACCATCCAGCTCGCTCTGCCATCATTCGCTTGGACATTTTGGGCAATTTGTTTTGTAACGCTGTGGCTTTCTTTGAATAATACAGTGTTTTTTTTGTGTTTGTTTTACAACTTGCCCTCTCCCCCACGATACAAATGATACTGATTGAACATTGGACACATAATTCAAGATTCAAGATTAATTTTAATAATTTTAAACTTTGCTCTGCCTATTATTGTTATTGTTATTATTGTTATTATTATTATTTTGCACTGTGTCTGGATATAATTGATGATGCAAACTGGTGCTCTAAACTGAATTTCATTGCAATGACAAATAATGATCTATCTATCTAGCTCACATGCATACGTGGGGTGGACTAAACTAAACTAATGAATGTCAATGAAACCATGGTCAACGCAAACTGTGCTAATGTGTCTAACATTAAGTTTAACTGTTCACCGCTACATTTCACTGTCCCGTCTTAGGCAACTGACTGTCCCACATTAGGAAGCTGCAATAAAGGGCCCTCATTAGGGCAATCCACCCTACACCCATACATACATACATACATATGTATATACAATGTATTACTTTTATGAGCTCTTAACTGGTAAGGTATTGTCAAAGCATAACGCCACTGGCAAAGTGACCTACGCTCTTGGACTGCGGCGCAGGCCATCGTGGCCAATACCCTAAAATACGTCCCCTCGATCAGGACTACATTAGTCACGTGCAGTGCACTTGCCTTATAAAAGCAGACATGTGTTGCTATGAATTCCGGCTGCCCCCCCCCGCTCCCCCC
>OMKY01209697.1:0-10416 GCA_900302395.1 Bregmaceros cantori | reverse complement strand
AGAGAGAGAGAGAGAGATGGACTGAAACAGGAGGACAAGAATAGGAAGATGGAGACACAGCGAGTGAGAGGGAGAGAGAGAAGAAAATAGAGATGGAGAGAAGGGGAGAGAGAGAGGCTGAGAGAAAGGGAGGGAGAGAGAGAGAGGCAGAGAGAAAGGGAGAGAGAGAGAGAGCAAGAGAGAGATAGAGCGAGGGAGAGAGAGGGGGAGAGAGCAAGAGTGAGAGAGGGAGAGAGAGAGAGAAAGCAAGGGAGAGGGAGAGAGAGGGGTAGAACAAGAGAGAGGGAGAGAGAGAGAGACATGAACTGAAACAGGACAACAAAATAGGCAGCTGGGGATACAGAGAATGTGTGTGTGAGAGAGAGAGAGAGAGAGAGAGAGAGAGAGAGAGAGAGAGAGAGAGAGAGAGAGCGAGAGAGAGCGAGAGAGAGAGTGCGAGCAAGAGAGAGAGATGGAAAGGGAGAGAGAAATATGAGTGAGAGGCACACTGATGGAGAAAGTGAGAAAGAAAGTGATACTGACAGAGTGAGAGAGTATAAGAGGAGCACAGAGAATGGGGGAGAGTGCGAGAAACTGGAATAGAGAGCGATAGACAGATGGAGAACGAGATAAATAAAGTGATGGTCACATGGAGAGTGAGAGTGAGAGAGAGAAGCAGGGGATGTAGGAGTGAGAAAGAAAAAGATGGCAACAGAGAGCTAGCGAGAGACAGAGGGATGCGGTGATACTTTTAACACTACTTTAACCACGGCTTTCAACTGCCTTTAATGTGCTTCAACAATGAATCGTTTGTGGTTTCTATAGCAACGAGTCACTTAATGGTCTGTCATACACCAGAATATAATCGGTGCAGAAGTGACAGTCACGTGCATCCACACAATGCATGCAGCAAAATCAATAAAAGCCTAGAAGATTAAATATAATTTAATTTGATATTACTAGGGCTGTGAATCTTTGGTCATCCAACAATACCCTTTGATTGTAATTCAGGAGGGGAAACAATTCTGAAATGATCCTGAAACTATTCCGAAATGATTATGAAACAAATATGAAACATCATTCACGTCAGGTCATTATGTCCACATTGAAATGTGGATATTCCCAAGGCAAATCTTAAATCAATTAAAAAAAGCATGATAATATATTCACAGAATTTCATGTTACTTAATTATTGATAAATTGTATTTGTTGTCAATTACATGGCTGTGTCCTATAGACCGCTGAGTCACCATGTGGTGATTTGAGTTGCAAACATTTGATTTTTGAAGAATAAAGGCATTGTGGACAGCATAATACATACGATATTTTGCAGTATTTTCAGTCCATTGACTAAATTACAACCTAAAAGTGTCACGTGATGAGATACCAAAGTATGCTTCAATAGACTTTGAATTGGCTCCTGGTTTGTAAGGCGCGCACACACATCTAACCAAACGTCTCCAACTCTGTTATATATCCATGATCATCACAAAACTTAATTAAAAATAACATAAAAATCCATAATAACAGGGCTGGCCCCGTGGCATAGCGGTTAAAGACGCTGCGCTAAAGCAGCCCCATACATAGTCTTCTCGCTTTGGCTTAAAGACCACAGTGCACGCAGCAACATGAGATTGTGTCCCCTCACGGTCTTATACTGCATGTCCACCAGTCTCTGCTCTCTCGTCCCCCTTTCACACTAACGGTGTCAAGAAAATTATAAATTGTTTGCCTGGGGTCCGCGTTGGCCGAGTGATTATGGACACCGCACCTAACGCGACCCCATTCATGTTAGTGGCGCTGTGTCTACCGCAGCGCCCGCAGTGTCGCGAGTTCGACTACGCTCGCCGGCTTGTCTGCAATGTCCACCCCCGATCTCTTCAACCCAATTTCCGACTAATCCTATCCAATAAAGATGAAAAAACGGCGCTGACACCGGGAAAAATAACTTTAAAAAAGAAAGAAATTGTTAGCCTGGCGAGCCAGGACCACGCATCGCACAGACACGTGCATTGGGTCTCGGAAAATCAGGGTCCCCGTCGGTACGTAATCAAGCAACCAATCAGTGCGGACGTGGGGTGAGTTTGTACGGTCTACGCAAGACCTGGGCGGATTTTAGTGTCGCGCCTCAACGCCGCTTGTCCCACCGACTGCACTGTGACTGGATAACACGATTTGAATTACTTTTTTTTACTTTTTCCAACCCTGGTTTTACCAGACCTAATGCAAGCAAGCGTCTAGCGATGTGTGATGCGTGGACAATGCAACTCGCCGGGCTAAGAAATTGCGGCTTGTGCCGAGAAAATAATTTTAAAAATAATAATAATAAAATAAAATGAATAGTAAATACATTGAAACAGAAAGATCCAAACATACAACACACAAAAACATCCAACGTTTTGTATTTAATCTTGCCTTACATTTTTCACACTTGGACAATGGAAATGTTTTGCCAATGACAATGTAAAAATGTTATTGAATAGTCAATAAATTGACGGAAATGATGAGACCGAGAGGATGAAAGAAAGAGAGAGAGAGAAATGAGAACATAGGGAGAGAGTGATCAGAGACAGTGAGCCCAAGAAGGGTAACATGAGACTTGGGGAGAGAGCAACTAGAGGGCAGGCTTCATGCGGTCGCCTTCACCCTGAAATGAGGGACCCTCAAAATCCCACCAAGCTGACCAGTCTGTCATCAATGCCACCACCATGGCTGTCGCCACGGACAGAATTGTCTTGTTTTTAGCCCCCATTCTCCATTATCCCCGGCCTTTGTTCTCATAATGGTCGCCCCCTTCTGCCATCTGCGGGAACACAAAATAAGCCTTTAATGCAAAGAGCAGAAAAATGGCCCTGGGCTTGGGCAAAAAGCCTTGAATTACCCACCCAAGGGTTTTCGTTTCAAGATGTGGAATCCTCAATTATGATGTTCCCATTTAGAAAAAGAGAGAGAGAGAGAGAGAGAGAGGAAGAGAGAGGGGCAGGGGTTGGCAGTCATGGTGGTTCGGAAAGTGAGAGAGAGAAGGCAACCCGCCGAGCGGTATTGAGGGAAAGAGAGAAAGTGTGGGGACAGAGAGGAGAGGGAATGAAGGGAAAAGGAGAAGAGAAAGGTAGCCGGGCGCTAATGGTGCAGATCACGCTTTGTCTGCAACGTTACATTTAGACCTCCGCCCCACACCCATCTCACCCCCACACTCCTCGCCTCTGCCGTATCACAAAGGACAGAAGAGCTCAAATATAGATTTTTTTTTCGTCCCCTACCCTCCACCTCCCCTATTATTCTCATAAATGTTCTCAGCGTGTCTTGCTCCCAATCTCTTAACCTTACCAAATGTACTACATTTTTCTCCCTTTCGGGGTGTCGCGACACTGATAGGCTTTCGCCGTATGTGATGGAAAGCGGCAGAGGAGACGTTAAAGCGTTGATTGTTAAGTGGCTGTTAATTTACATTTGGATCAAGCACCCCACGGCCCACTCCAATGAACGGGGAAAGTATGAAAGAGTGTTTTGGATTGGGGGACAGGGGGGTTACCTACATGACAAACAATAAAAGCATCCAACCCCTTCACCTTTACAAGCCGTAACGCATAAATGCATAATTTGTATGCCTTCAATGCAATTCAAAACATTGCAAAGAAATAAAAGAACTAACCAGCAAATAGCATAATAACTAGGTCTATGCTGTAGCTAGCTAGAGAAATTTGGGGCAAATCCATCACCCGGTCAGAAGTCCAATCTAATAAAGTTTGTTAACCTAGAGGAGGGCATTAACACACCTTACCTGACAAATCCATCTGTTCAAAAGTTATCGCACTAACATAAGGGATCTGCCATGGCGGCGCACACCGACATGGCGGCCACAGCGAATGCAAAACCGATTACATCCCCCGGCACTCTGCGTTTCGGGGATACAAATATATTTTGCCCAGCAGAATTTTGTAGATCACCAGGGAGTAAAAATCTCCTCCTGGTTTTGGTGGACGAAACACACCTGCAGGCGTTGAGGCTGAGCTTTTCCTCGGTGTCCTGAAGAAGTTGCTGGTAGTCTTGGTCACAGCCCCCGCTGGACGCCAGTACGTCCACAAAGGCCTGGTCCAGGGGGAAGTCCTCTGGCCACTCCATCCCTCCCTGCAATGGAAGACAAAGAGTCACAATGAGCCCTCTAGATAAGGGTTTCCTAACCTTTTTCACCCGAAGGACCCCTTCTCCTGGCCTAAAGTAACTTGCGCACCACTTAATTTTTAGCGATATAGCCATTTTTTGTATCTGGAAATCCGATAACATGGCACTAACATTTGGAAAATTGTGGAAAAATGCACGGTATCACTTTAAATTGATGGTAAAATGTGTTTCTCTTGGTGCGAGCTAACAATGAAACTCTGCCAGTGTTGTTTAATTTCTTGACAAATTCACTTACTGGACCCAGTTGTTGGAAGCTTGCATCATGGTAAATACACGGGAGCGGGGCAGTACGTCACATCACCACTACGTGCGCAGCTAAGCAGTCGCTACGTCCGCAGGGAGCAGTCGCTACGTCCGCAGGGAGCGTTCGCTACGTCCGCAGGGAGCGGTCGCTAATTATTGAGTATACATACTCAATAATTTATATTTTTATTCACTATCAAGTTAATGAATTAATTAGTGTTAGACCATGTTGTATTCTTTATTTATAACATCGCTAAAAACGTAGAGGCCAAAAGGGGTATTGCAGTACACACTATAATAATAATAATGTCATGCATCAAACGCCACGGCCAATTGGAAGTGTTATTTCCAAATGTGTGTCTGTTATGGCCTGTCCAATCAGCATGCATGACCGATGTGCACGAGGACAGGCGTTCTACGTAGTGTGTGTGTGTGTGTGTGTGTGTGTGTGTGAGAGCCTTCCAAATTCCAACAGTCATATTTTTCTATCATTCATAACGGAGGAAAAGTTGTGTCGGTGTGAACACGAAACAATGGTGATGGTCGGGAAAAATTGCGTCTAAATATTTGCGGTCTGGATTTAGGAAAATAAAACCGTAGAGTGAGTATCTTTGAAAATAATAAATAAATAATAGCTTACTTGTATCAACATTCTCTCTTTCTCTCTCTATCTCTTTAAACAAATCTCTCTCTCTTAATAATATTCTCTCTTTCTCTCTCTATCTCGGTGTCTTTAACCAAATCACTCTCTTTCTACGGTGGAATCTCTCTCTTTCTCTCCCGTTCTCTCTGTCTTTCTACATGGAAGTAGCGACTGCTCCCTTCAGACGTAGCGACTGCTTAGCTGCGGACATAGTGGCGATGTGACGTACCGCCCCATATCCAAATACACACTTTTGCTGAACTTCCGGTTTAAAACTGTAATTACTGCGTGGACCCACTGGGGTGTCCCCGTGGACCCCTGGTTAAGAATGGGGGCTCTAGATCAGTGCTGCCAACGGCAACACTCACACAACGCAGGGTGACTGCCAGTATCATCTTCCTTGAAACATGGAGATTGGAGAGTGACATAGAACGTGTTCGAAGTGAGCCTTTGCGCACATGTTGGCACATCCACTCACGCAGATCTTTCTTCAACCTGTGCCTTCAATCTGTGTTTCCTGGGTGTTATAGCTAGTTGAGAAAGCGTGTATGGCTATATTTTAAAATCCGCCATCATGGCTCTAGATAGTTTGTTTTTGTCACTGTGTGTAATGGTTTGCTGTGGTTGTGTATAAATTCGCATTTCATATTATTATTATTACTTCATCATTATTATTTTGTGGGAATATTTCTAAGGTTATTTGGTGGTTATTTTTCTTTTTGTTTTGCCGTCAACAACTTAAATTTTCAAATAAAAATCTTGTTCGCTGCCTTTTCACCTGACCGCAATGATACCCAAAAAATGCCGCCACCAAGCCGCGAGGCCACCGTGCAACAGCCCTATTCAACTGCAGAGTTGCAAAGAGATGTTGGTGGAGGTCTGCGCTCTCCGGCTGCCTTAGATGTGAAGTTCTTGAACGTTTTCTGCATTTTTTAGGGTGCTTATTCGTCAAGACCTGTACAGCATTGCAGCTGCATGTTGCCCCAGCGTGGTGGTGGGGAGGGCACCGTTATTACAGATACAAATTGTCTACACTCAACAGCAGATGGAGGAGACACAACAAATATTCACACAAGCCCTCCAAATATGATTAGCGCTATGGCTGCCTGTAATCAAAATGTGTGCATCGCCTTCCCGCACCACAATTCATAGACACTGCACTGGATTAATGTTGGCAACCGTCTTAGAAGCGCTGAAAAATCAACAATCAGGTAGGAAGCGGCACTTGTCGAAGGCTTCCCGTCTTCTCACATGACGCGCGGCCCGGCTCAGCCGAGACAAGGACTTGCGTCGCAGCGCTCGGCACGCTAACCAGCCAATCCCGCTAACCATCCTCGATGCCAGCCGCCGCCGACTTTGACACTGCTGCTGCTGCTGCCATCAACGTTGTCATCAGCGACGCAAGTCAAGTGAGCGTTTTTAATGAAGAGCGCCAACATCAATTTGGGCTCCACGCGAAGACTCACATGAACAACACATCATGTGCCAGGTGCCCTGATTTGAATAATTCCTGTCAAACCCCCAAAAAGCCTGGGCTGCCTCCTCTCCACCTGCTGTTCGTGTTCAAACCTGACAGGGCACGCAGAGCCGTGATCAACATTCATTTACCTGGAACGGAAAAGGCAACGGAGCCGGACAAATTTTATTGTTATTAATATTAGTATGTGTTCTGACAGCTCCTTCATTATTAACCTCTTCTTGGCTTCCATAGAATCTTACATGCACACGCGTATCCCCATATGCATGTTTATTTGTATTATGATGTTACGATTAGTCGATTAATCAATGACTAATGGATTATAGAATTAAATCAGCAACGAATGTAATCATCGATAGCCACCGGTTCACTCAAATTCAATAGGATTTTTTGGTTAAACATGTAAGTGATTGAATATGAAGAAAAACATACAAAATGCCACTGCAAAACTTATTGTTTCCGTGTTTCATTCTTTATTGAGAGAGATAGTGACAGGTTTAAAGTGGAAACTGGGATCGGTCGGGGGAGAGGCATTGCAGCAACGCCGGAGAGGTTATACAAACCCACACGCGCTGCTCGCCGTCCACTCTGTCACCGCTCGGCCTCCCGCATAACCTAATTTTAATGAGTTTGTGTCACAGGAAGTTACTGAATGCATTTGTTGGTTAAACCAAATTTGACTTTTTGACTGAGTTTGCAAAATGTATATCTTGTAATTGTTTTTCTGTGTTATATATTTTTGCTTTAAGAAAGAAAATGAAACTGAATAGCCGACTTATCGTTTCAATAATGGCCATCTAATCGACTATTAAATGAATCGTTTGTTGCTAAACTAACATATACATAGCTAAACTCACCTACACAGATTAGCCATCCAACTCGGGTAGGACCCGGTCGAAGACACTCACAAGATCACTTTTTGTGTCTGATGATTTTCGCAGTGTGCCATCTGTCTGTTTTGACGCCTGATCAGGCATACACAACACACAATGAACCTGCAGCTTCACTGTAAAAATGCCTCTTCATCTTGTTAGTGGATACAAACAAAGTGTTTTTTTTTTTAAATACATATTAAATGTCATATACATATTACATGGAATGTGTGCATTGTTGTAAAAAACGCAAACATAACATGCTCAGTTTTACGTCCGTTTTACTAATAAAGTGCAGTTAAAAATATATTTCTGTAGCTACACAACTCCTCAGGAACAAAACAAAAACAAAGACCGCTATATATCGCAAGGTAGAAAAAAAGCAACACTATTTTTGGTTTGGAGCAAAACCATGAATATCGCCCTATTCACATTCAACTCTGAGCTTGACATGTACCTGATGTACATTATGCCCGTTTTGCAAGACAGTCAGCACCGTGGTCAGTGTATATAGTGTGCGTATTCCCCCCACAAAGGGTAATCAGTGTATCAATTTGGCCACACAAGCATGCACCGTAATGCGCTAATGAGGCAGTGATTTGTGCCTGGTTAATGAACGGAACACACAAACACAGCCACAGGTGAAATACAACACAAAGCAGAGGTGCACAGATAAGGAGACCCTAGTTTGCGTATTGGTGGTAATCACTGCATGCCTTTTTAAGTGGTGCCATTCACCGGAGTGAGAATGTCCATTCCTGTGCTTATGGACACGGGATTGTAGAATTAAGATGGTGTGTGTGTGTGTGTGTGTGTGTGGGCCTCTATTATGAACAAATTTTTTTATGGTCCTTAACATTCATCCACGAAACACAAATTGTGATTTGCGGATCCAATCGTTTTTTTGGGGTTTTTTTCAATCTATAGACAAGTTTAGCGGATAGTACCGGTTAAATTTCTAGGCAGAAGTGGACTTCCAGTAGCCACTATTTTGCCTTGTCTTTGACTATTTTTCAACATGTCAATTCAGTGGGAGCACACACCTGCCACGTTATTTAAAAAGGCTGGTGGTAACTTGTGGACTGTGTAATATTCACAGTCCGCACCCAAATGTTCCAGGGCGGATCTATGCACAAACGCGGGATCAAATAATCTGCTCAACCCATTTTATTTACTCATTCATGTTGGATTTACCAGTGGAAGCAGCCATCCCATTTGTTCAGAAGAACATGTGACCACATCAGTGAGTAACCTCAAGTCGGATTTTGACTGTATTTCATAAATATTTATGCAAAACGGTGAGTGAAGCAGGCTGGATAATGCGTTACTGGTCACAGGGTGAGCTGTATGAAGCGGATTTTGAACCGGTGTGACTTTACCCAGGCAGCAATACAGAGTTACAGACACTGGAAGTGTGTTTCAGAGGGCGGGACAAAATGTCAGCCCCCTGTTCTGGGGGCGTAAAAGAGAGACAGAAAATGAGCGAGAGACAGAGAGAAACCCACGTACCATCCGAGCATTAGCCGACCTATCCCTCTTCCTTTACCTACTCCTGTCTAGTTCCACGAGGGCAGACATTGCACAGCAGCATTTACAGTAATGACTTTGTCCTGAAATATTTAGCGCCATGTTCTCCCCTCCAGGGCCACCTGCTTTACAGCCACTTAAGAGCGTGTCACGTTAAAGATGTGGCTTCCCAAGGATGGGTCGAGTGTGAGGGAGACACGGGACAATAAATGGGTGGCGTAATCTGGGCGCAGCCACCAGCCAGCACTAATGCTTGTGTATTGGTGCTTTGCGGACGCTGCACATAGACTTGTCCTGGGAAGTTTTGGGTCATTGTTTTTTTGTTTTTTTTTTCATCCGTGCCCTTGTCGTCATTGTAGTTTAACTAGTCAACTGTTTTTTTCCAGGGCTTTGAACCGATATTCTTTCCCAATCGGTTCCGAAACGGAATTATAACATTTCCAATTCTACCAATAAATTGACGTTGTCACGGGCACGGCTGGTGGCGGAGATCGGCAGAGCAGCGGGTACCGCTGGGACAGACCGTGTCGTGTTTCAGTGAAAACTTTGAGGAATAATTGAAACCAGTATTAACCGGTTACCATACTTTTTAGATAGGTCTTCCTGTTCCAGAACATGAAAAATAATAACCTTTCCGGTTTCATTTCTGTTCAAAAAGTTCCCGGTTTTCGTTTTGTTCCTTGAACCGGTTAAAGGCCTGGGTATTTCACAACATATTTCGGTTGTATAGACAAGTTTACACGCTAAAAACGTTTATTCACTCGGTGTGATCAGAAGTTCTTCTGGACGCCATGTGATGGCTGCATTCACTGGTAAAACCAACTAGGGGTGTCACGGTATGAAATTTTACAGTCACGGTTATCGTGACCAAAATTACCGCGGTAACCGGTATTACCGCGGTATAAAAAAAAAAAAAAAAAAAAAAACACGCTTCTAGCCTGGCGAACCAGAAACAACGCATCGTCCACGAATCGCACATCTAGCGCATCGTCCACGCATCGGCAACACGACGTTGATTCACCCTTTTAGTGTAAAACATAAAAAACTCATTAAGTAACCAATAAACAATTATCAAGTTTATCTATGAAATGTCTTGCTAGAATTTATTTCCTTATAGTTAAAATTTTGCTGCAGGTAAACTGTGCCTTGTAAATTGTAACTTTGAGTTATTAAATTTAACTAGACCTAATGCATTTTATTATTATTATTTGTATATGATTATACAAGTAATAATGGAAGAATTCATAGTAATAACTTTAAAACTAAAACTAAATAGTATCTTAAACTATTTGTCATAATTGTGGTTCATTACAGCTCCGTTTCTGCTATATGTCGGATGGATGATGTAGTGTATGACTCATAAACACGATCCATGCGTCCTAAGCTTGCTGTTGACTGGTTGACTCTAATCCCTAACTTAACCCCTAAGTGGGCTCACTTGAACTCGAACATTTTACTATCTGCCAGTCACCTAACAATAAGCCGTAATCGTA
>OMKY01209696.1:0-12316 GCA_900302395.1 Bregmaceros cantori | reverse complement strand
TGTGTGTGTGTGTGTTTGTTTGCGCACATGTGTGTCTGACCGTGCGTGCAAGCTTTCCACTCCCAGGAGACATCACACACTGAGGCTGTCGGATCGTAGACCGTTGACACTAGCCTCCACCACCCGCCTGTTAGCCTGACGACCCGCGGAAACTCACCGTCTCAGTGCTCCCTGAAGACGGGCCCAGGCACATTCACGCACACATACAATTTCCTTCTCACACCTACGCACACAGTCACACACATGCACACACACACAGATACACACACATGCACACAGATACACACACAAACACAGATACGCACACACAGATACACACACAGACGCACACACACACACACACACACACACACACACACAGATATACACACACAGACAAACACAGATACACACACACACACACACAAAAATACACACACACACAGATAAACACACACACTCACACACACACAGATACACACACCCACACACACAGATACACACACACACACACATATGCACACACACACAAATACACATCCACACACACACACACACACACACACACACACACAGAACACATCCACACACAAACACACACAGAGATACACATACTGTGTATGTACATACTCTCCCTTCATGATCCCTACCGGTGTGCATATATGTAGGAGGGCAGCCATTATAGACACACCTAGACAGCCAGTGGTTTAATCTACTTCTCTTCCACGGTATCCCACCGCATGACAAATTAACTGCAAAGTAATTGTGACATACCTGTCACTTCATTATATGAAATATAACACAACTTAAATGGGTGCCATCTAAAAAAGTCATTATTGAAAATGACACGGAACCCCAGCTCCCAGCCAGCCACCAGACACATTGGTAAAACATAGCTGGGGAGGGACCAAGAAGCACCGACCCATGTTAGAGCTATGTTCCCATCAGCATTGATTTCCTGGTCCTGAAATCTAAGCTTTTGTCCCGAATCCCGAATCTGGCTGTGCGTGTCCCGAAATATAAATGTGTCTCAAATAATAACTTTTTAACCCCAGGTGCACATCTCAAACTATTTGCGCTACTGCCGCCTGTGCTGTGGATGACGGAGAGAGAGTATAGATATGTTCATTGACATCTGTAAAACAATTTGTAGAAAATACACCCCCTGGCTGGCCCCATGATGTAGCGGTTAAGGCAGCCTTATACAGTCAACAGAGTAGGAAGAAAGCAAACAGGCAAAAACCTTGTTGTTGTTTTTTCTATACACACACATACGCCCTACCCACCCGCGTGCGCCCCCCGCCCCGAATTTCAGCCAACCTCATCTGGTCACCCTAGCCTTGGATGAAGTACAAGCAAAAGTACAGCCAAAAATGAAAGTCCAGCCCCCGCAGTGTCACCGCTGCGACAAGTTCTGCATACCGTGTTCATGCCGCCTCAGAGAACAGCTTGCAGCCTTTGATCTAGTGGTACAATCACTGACCTTCTAAAGACCAATTCAATGTTTGTAAACACAAGTATCTGTGAACACATCCGTGGCAAGATATAATGGGATATAATGGCATGCACGGTTTATCAGTTATACGTGACCCGACGGTGCTCTGAACAGGACGATAGCGGAGGGAATATTTATTAATTCATAGTTGTTGTTCACAAACATGATTTGACTCTCTGCTTACTTATGGAAGGCAATCTGTTGGCAAATAGCATTTTCTATCATCATCCTCCTGTCGCGGGCTATGCAGACTTGCACTGCTATTCGCTTTGCTTTGGTGATGTTTTTTGGTGCTTTTTTTTCTCTGACAAATCTGGTTAGGTATTGAGCTGACACAGCTGTGGGGGGAGTTTCAGCCTTTCTTCAGGTCCGGATGCCAGTTTTATCAGAAGCTGGTAGTGCTGCTGGATGTACCACCCCTTGCGTGAGGCTCGTTCTGCAGGGTGACGCCGTATTGTTCCCGCAAAAACGATTTGATTATTTTGTTAGGGTTATGATTAGGATTAGGGCTATGGTTATTGGGAGGTATGTGTGATTCAAAAACAGGGGAGAGTGTAGCGAGTGTGAAATGAACAAGGAGGTTGTTATATTAGAATAGCGGAAAAAAATAGATAAAAAGCACATGATGTAGGCGGATGGAGTTCCCAGCATGCAACAGGAACAGCAGGAGTTGAGAACTGGAAAACACCATGACCTAATGTCTGTGCGCTACAGCGGTGTATATAAACAGTTGGTTGCCCTACGGTAATCGACTGTACAGCCTATTACCGCCGAAGCGATCACGGTGTGTAGATACCCGATTACATTTCGTCCTTGTTACATGTGCATACAGAGGAGTGTAATAGTGTGCATACAGATGCTTCTCACACATATAGACGGAAACGTAGGCAGAATGTCTCTCTGTGCTACAAAGTGAAGGGCGCTGGTCGCTTAGATGCCCTTGTCAGCGCGGGTGACAGCTGTCCCCACACTTGTTGGAGAAGACATGCTTCTAGCCTCTCGTAGACTTGTGGCCAACGCTTCAGGCAACACCCCTGCACAGACACTCACAATCGCAGCACATATCGCCACAGAGACACGCGCGCACTCTATTGTCTGCCGTGCTCACCCGCGCGGTGCATGCGCGTCTCATCGACTGCAGACGTGGTGATGGATTCAGACCGGACAGTATCACAAATTAGCAACCCCAATCCAAAAGAGATTGGACCAATCAAATTGGGTCGGAGGTTTAATGCGTGGCGCTGTGAGGGAGAGGATGACTCCTTGAAACTTGGCAGGGTTTCTATTGCAGACGATGTTACATCATCAGATGATCTTAGGCATCGATCGATGATGGCATGCAAGCGCCGTAGCGGTCATCTGTCTCCTATCCCCCTATCTCTTTCTCATATATACATATATATATACATATATATATATATACATATATATACATATATATATATATGTGTGTGTGTGTGTGTGTGTGTGTGTTGGTGTATATATATGTGTGGGTGTATGTATATGTGCGGGTGTGTGTATCTGTGCGGGTGTATGTATTGTACATGCTAGCACTGTGCTCCCTGGGAAGTAACCCCATCACATGGCTGGGAATGCTCCATTGTTTGAAAAGTTCAAGTCTTGTTTTGGGTGTTCCTACCCCGGAAACCTCATTAAGGGACAATGGAAGCAAACGCAACGAGCAGCATGATGAGGAGTCGTTTGCTGTTATGTGTGCATTTGCATTGCAAGCTTATAAGCTTAGATCAGTTATCAGTGTATCTTGGAGCCAAGAATTATACGCAGACTTTAGCGAGGCAGTCTGGTTAATTTTACACCAAAGGAGTCACTAACGCTCTTGGCCTTGAAGCAAATTCTTATGTGGGTGGTCTGCAGAGAGGCACTCAGAAAAAGGCCCCATGAAGTATCTGACTATGGTTCCCGAAATAATATTACAATATCTCTTATAGTCAATACCTACTTGGCCTCAGTGCCGGAAGTCGAGTCGACAAGTTGGGAACACTCTTGATTGTACCGACAGTAATAGGCTGTACAGCCAATTACTGCAGGCGATCAGCTGCTCATATGGTCTCCTGCTTTGCTCGCTCCCAGCCCCTGTTGCTCCTATTGCATGCTGGGAAGTCTCACCTCCCACGTGATCTGCTTCTTAACCTGTCGTATTGCGTTGTGTATTTTTACTCTATTGCGGCAACCCCCAGGTTGTTTCTCTGTCCCTTACACTTGCATCTGTGTCTTACGTTTTTATGTTTTTGGGCCGTTTTTCATTCTTTATTAAGAGAGATACTAACAAGATTAAATCGGAAGCCGGGATGAAGAGTCGGGAGGAGGCATTGCAGAAAAGCCGGAGGGGTTGTGTGAACCCACGGCGCTGCTCGGCCTGTGGCCTGGGGGACACGCTCTCTACCCGCTCGGCCATCCCGCCCCCACCATCCCCAAACGTTCAGTGTTGATTAGCTGCTAGAATCAGGTTAATTTTCTCCCACCACCAAAAACATGTGCTAGTTAACCTGCTCCAGTCGGTGCCCCTGGCCAACGTACTGGCTCATAATCTGGTGTCGGCCCCCGGGCGCTGCACTGCGGCTGCCCACCGCTCCTCAGGGATGGGTTAAATGCGGAGGAAGCATTTCACTGCACATGTATGTATGTGTGACGAAATAAAGTATCTTTAATGTAGCTTCTACTCTAGCTAACAGACACTGCAGAAGCTAACATCCAACAGATGTTCGAGGTTTCCATTGAAATCTTATAGAGTACAAGTTAGCTTCCAGACGTTCAGGCAATGCTGGTGCCTTGAACTTTTAAAGGGCATGTTGCACACTTTTGAAGTTTTCTTTTTCCTTAGCCCTTTTATATATATGTGTGTAAGTGTGTGTGTGTGTGTGGGTGGGTGGGTGTGTGTTAGTACTTAGTGTTAGTGTGTCTGCTTTGGTCGGCCACGGACCACCCAATTTCTGAGTCATAACCATCTGCATGCACCCAGGCTGGTTAAGTTACCTTTAAATGTAATGAATTACACATTATTAGTTACTAGATCAGAAACGGTCAATGATCAGTCTTGATTATTAAGCCACTAATGTCTTGCCTCAATATTACCCCTCAAATACTCCTGCTGTTTCTGTTATGACTGTGTTAGAGGGCGGATTGCACTAATGTGGGACACGGCCTAATGTGGGACTCTAATGTGCTTAAATCCACTCTATGCATATCTATTACAAATACAGTTACTATTTAACT
Source organism: Bregmaceros cantori (assembly GCA_900302395.1). NCBI lineage: Eukaryota > Metazoa > Chordata > Actinopteri > Gadiformes > Bregmacerotidae > Bregmaceros > Bregmaceros cantori. The sequence goes on along the minus strand of OMKY01209696.1, from coordinate 7,608 downwards.
GGATTTATTACAAATGTTATTCAGCACAAAAAGCACACGTACATACATATGCTTTTCTCTTTAAATTGTGTTTCTCAGGAAGGTATTTTGGTATGAACACACATGTACATGCACAATGCCAACATTTTGATTCATCTCGATAGGTGAAAAAATTGGTTATTTTGAAACTAAAAAAAATGTACTGCTGTTTGAAGATCCAGCAAATAGTTTTAATAAATTATATACAAACACAACAGCTTATAAGGAGAACATTTCTACTTTCTTTAACATTCTAAAAACATGTCTCTTTACTTGTCTTTAGCACTAATGTAAAGGTACTTTACATTAGGTTATTTAGTCACACTTACATACGTGTACAGGGAAATTCTTCCCCTGCATTTAACCCATCCCTGAGGAGCGGTGGACCAGGGACACTAACGGGAGCAGGTTAACTAGAACATATTTTGGTTGGTGGGGGGAAACCGGAGAACCCAGAGGAAACCCGCCCAGACACAGGGAGAACCTGTAAACTCCACAATAACAATGATTCAATTCCTTGGAAATTATTGATTATTACATTTGTTGCAGATTAAATTCTGTAATCAATTGGTCATGGATTAATGTACTAGATCTTGCAGCCCTAATCTAATGTTCAACCATCAGGAGTGGTTAGAGAGACACACACAAGTTGTGCTGACATGCGACAGTCTTTGCATACATGATGGGGAGACGCCAACTGTTGGGCATGTGACGAGAGGCCCCAGTGAGAGAGACAGAGAGAGAGAGAGAGGGGCGTCACATCCAGTTGCTTGCTCTTGACCCAACATCTAGGCTGAGTCATTGAGGAGGAGGTGGTGGGGAAGAGGGAGGAAAGTTTGGGAGCCCAGAATCCCAAAATAAATATAGTGGAGCTGGATATTGTGGATGCAGAGGAGCCTGCCCTGGAGGCGCCTCACGGTAGGATAACGTCAATGGATCCATCCACAGCAAGGCGGGGGCGAAGTTCTGTGTGGGCCACAATGCCTTCGAACATTTGGCAGAAGAGCCGTTTGTTTAAACACTTAAACATGCAGCCCCACAGTCAGATGGCAGCAAGCCTAACTACACAATGGAAATCAGCAAGCAGAGACAGACACACCGAACAAATACAAATTGGCTAAAAATAAGTTGCTGGAAGCAAATACAATTAAATATTGTTAAATAAAATGGTAGCGGGGGTTGTAGCGGGGTTAGGGCCCCCCCGACCACAGGTCGGGCAGCGCCAAGGGTTCGCATAACCTCCCTGGCTTTTCTGCAATGTCTCCCCCCATACTCCTCATCCCAGTTTCCGATTTAATCCGTCACAATCTCTCTCAATAAAAGAATGAAAAACGTTGCTTGCGCCCAACACAATTACAATTTCTCTCTTATAATTTTTCGGTCGGGTGACTGTATCTTGTTGAGTCGAATGAATGTTAAAAGATAGCAAAACACAGATGGCCTTTTTATGACGATATCTGCCTAATTGCGGATTACCAGGATTGTTAAGTGAAGTTTCATGACAAAGGGAAAGCGTCTGCTGGATGCCCTAGCTCCCCCATACTTAACCAGGGGTCCGCGGGGACACCCCAAGGCGTCCGTGGAGGAATAACAGTTTAAAATCGTGTTGATATCCGCATTTACCACGATACAGCCTTCTACCACATGGGTGCAGTAAATGAATGTTTCAGGAAATTAAACAACCACCAAGAGAAATCAACAAGTAAAATGCATTTGTGCAAACACAACTTCAGTAAGACTACAAAGTATTGATCAAAATATCTACTTAATTCAATGTAGAACGTGCAGGCTCTGAAATATACTCCAAAGTATTTTTGAAATTAAGAATGACAGCTCCTCAAAAGTATTTTCAAAAGTAGAAAGTACCAAAAAAATGTGCTGCTTACTGTATGCCAAATAATAATTTCTTAGCTTGTGATGTTGGTGTAAAGATACATATTGTCACGTGTTAATATTTCTTGTAGATTTGTTTAGTAGGTTTAGTTGAGGAGTACCACTGTTTTTAATCCCACTTGTTGTACATGTAATAGAAAACAGTTTTGTGATCTCCTGTATTCTCTTAAATTGTATTGTCTTGTTCTTGTCTGTAGGTCATGCCTGTGTCCATGTGCCTCCTTTGTCTTTTATGTTGCCAGGACTCCCTGGAAGAAGCGGTCGTATTCCTCACTGGGACCTGGTTAAATAAAGGTTAAATACAAAATTTAAAAAATGACTCCAGTACATGTTGAGCTAATTTAGATCGTTAGTTTTATTTACTAATTCATATGGAAATTTCCACAAAATGCATAAACATCCCAAACCTGCAAAGCTGGTGTATAAACCTTAAACTCGACAAACTGATTAAATGTGGTAAAAGCACTACGCCGACTATTATATTAAAGAGACATTGGATGGGCCTACACAGCACCCAGACAGCTCCACCTAGCGGTAGGCTGTTTTTTTCCCCTCTCATATTAGATCCTGCCAATTACATAAAGCCTCTTTTCTTGTTCCCAGAGAGAGGCGGCAACGCATGCGGTCACTTTTATAGCGGCAGAGGGGGCGGAGCTCATCGCGCCCCGCCCCCTTTCCCTTGTACATGTGGACACATGTGAATGAAAGAAACACATGCACTCGAAAGACAGCCAGCCAAGGGCTTAATAACTAGTTATAGGCTGGGTTGAGAAAAATGACTACTTGTAATCAGATTCCAGTAATCAGAATATTTTAAAAAAAACTATAACTTTGTAAATTTGCATGCAGCAGAACACCTTTTTTTTTTTACCAAAGACCACATGCAATTTTTAACATACTCCTCATAAGCATAGATCCTGAATTGAAGAAGATGCATGCAACGTTACAAGTCCGATTCAAATCAGATGCGGTTCACGTTGTTGGTATGAGGTCACTTCATAGATGCAGTGTGTGGCCACCCTTAGTATTCTGGAACAGTGAATTCATTAGATTGTTTTAGTGTATTTTTCAGTTGCTAGCAAGTCCAGCCATTTGACACATTTGGAAAACTTTTCACACAATTAGGAGAGCATCAGACTTCTGTGGCCATACCATAAACATATTTCATGACATTTTCACACAATTTGCAGTCAATAAACCTAAACACATTTCCACAAAGCGTATATTTCCATAACAGACTTCACCTTGTGAAGTGAAAACAAGTGTTCATTTTGAGTCATATATCCAGTGTTTTGGTAACATTAGTATGTGCAGAGAAAGGTGTGTTCTAATTTGACATGGAAATGTAGTATTTGTTTAACAGTATGCACTTTTGTTAAGAAAATTTAGCATTTTAAGCATGTCGCCCTAGGTAAAGTATCCAATGTATGAGTAAACGTTTGTTAGCGATTAAGAAAGAAAAAAAACTATTATTGTTACTATTTACTGGGAAGAATGCTATAGTCAAATTAATGTGTAGCCCCCTCCTTGCAGTAAATGTCCTGGCCTCCCCCATTTTGTCTCTCTCTTCAGCATTTTTTTTTTCATCCTCTGCTTTGTTCATTTGTTCAATTTTTTTCTTTCCACTGTCGTTCTGAGCTTCCCTCATCTGGATTCCATTTGGAGGCGGCAGAAGCAGGCTTCTCTCTTCCCCCCCTCATTTGCTCTTTTTTTTTCTTCTTTTTTTTCCTTCCTCCTTTTTCTCTTGAACGTCCGTGTGTGTGTGTATGTGTCAAACCCTCCCCCAGCAATCCTCGAGTTAAAGGAACAATTGGCAACTATTTTCATGTTTTTTTTTTTCAACTTTTTATACAATCGAGATAAGATCATCATTTATTGTCTCTTCAGAAATTCTGAGTGGACATGGGCGAATGCGATTCACAATTATTCACAGATCAAGCACAGCAAAAACAGCAAGGAAACATGAAGCAAATGACAAACATAGCAACGATAAAAAGTTAAACGCACAGTTAGCAGGTATAGCCTTGAGGCATGGCTCAGAGACTATAAACATTAATAAGTCAAAAAATGATACAGATCGGACTCTTTAACATAGCATACCTTTGGAATATCTTACCATAGCACAGCATATTCCCTGCTTCACTTACATTGCGGTGAAGTAATATGTTGGTTTATGTTTCTTAATGTAAGATAAAATTGTAGTCCTTTGTGGTAAATGGAATTTTTTGTCTATCAGATTCTCCTAAACTCCCCCCCCGCCCTCTGAAACACACTTCCAGTGTCGGTATAGCTGCTTGTGTAAGTCATCGTAGTGGGCCGAAGTGGCTGTAAACGCACACCGGTTCAAAATCCCCTCAATGCAGCATGCTACAGATGTTTTAAGGGTTAAATCTTTGAGTGCCACACCCAGTTTTTGGTAGCCAACAAGTTCAGTTTTGGAAGTGTTTTAACAAACAATGGTGGAGATTTGTGGCTTTTTGACTCAGAAAGTGTAAAAGACGGAACAGGGAACACTGTTTAGTGTGGCGCTGTGGTAAAGTTTGTTTTCCACATAAAGCGGAGCTCCAGGGTCCTGGTGTTCCACTGGGAAATTGACATCAGAGCTTCCACACACTTTAGAATACCTGCCGGTGCAAAGACGGAAAAAGTTTTATTCATATTTTATGTAACTCAAGAGCAGAAGTAGGTATGCCAGTGATTATGAATATTAGTATATTGTCATTTCTCAAGCAATTCTTCGAGAAATAAAGAGTATATTTTGTGTCAAACTCAAAGTAAGAGTTATACCTTAATTGTCGAACATGTGCTGGATAAAAAGAGCCATTCTATTTTGAGTTTGAAAATTAAGAACAATAGGGCTGTTGCACGTTAGGTCATAGTTTGGCGGCGGCTGACATTTTGGTGGTATAATGTACAGTGAAATAGACATATGCGTAAGGTTAAGTGGTATCATTTCCACTCCACGTCCATTGTACAAGGGCAATTACAGTGACGTAGTTAGGCTGCCATCTGCTGGCATTTGATAGCATATTACCATGGATAAATCAATAGTTATGTAATGCAGATATTGCTTTCTGCCTGTTTGTCTGACCGCGATGATACCACCAAAATGTCTGCCACCGCCAAGCCATGAGGTCACCATGCAACAGCCGTATTTGCAAACTTGTTTTTGAACTATTTTTTTGAACCCCACCCCAGAATATAAAGAAGGAAAAAGGGAAAAATACAAGAAACATAAATAAAATATATATATATGTGTGGTTTTATGTGGTTTTCATGTTGTTCAATTTTTTAAAAACACACTTGATACACACACGGTCACATATGAGAGTACATAGACATTTTGTGGGTGAAGTATACGGTGGAGACAAAATGAATATAAGAATAATAACTCAATGATCATTCTGATGGAAGAGTATTCTGGTTTTCAAAGTAATCAATGAATGGTTGCCAAGACGAAAATAATTTACCTTCTGAACCTCTGATAGTACAACAGCCCTGTTTGAATATTAAAATAATCGTTGAAAGCCTGCTATCAGCCTGTTGGAATGTTCAATGTCGGACTAATGCGACGGACGCCATCAGTCCACGGAACTGCCTCTACGCTGCTGCCAGATCTGTTTACCAATAGGGCCTCCTTAATTCCATGTCATTTCATCTCCAGTCCAATGTAATTGAATAACAATGGACGTGTCTGGGAAATCTTTCGCATTGTTGAGCTGCCAAAGTGATGCCTGAATGAAATGGACAGCATCGGACAGGGGAGGACACTGATGACTAGAGGAGCAACGGATCAAAAGACTCACGGTTCAGATCGATCGTCGGATCAGGGCTGGCAGATCACAGATTTTTCGGATCATTGCAAAAAAAAAAAAAAAGACAACATAAGTTTGTCTTTTGTTTATTAAAACATGTTAAAATAAATATATTTTAATATAACATTTAAATATATTAGACTTCAAGTTCACAGGGATAATATTTGTTTCATTACCTTTTCAAGTCATAAAACATAAGGTTCGCGGACCTTATGTTTTATGACTTGCAACACTGCTGAAAATCTAGCCTGGCAAGCCAGAACAAATTAATCATCCACGCATCGCACGCGTCTCGAGCGATCGTTTGGTCTGGATTAAGCAGGCTCGCAAAAAGTGCCGATTCAAGTAAGGTCGGCCTTAACACCGCGCCGATTGGACCGCCCGAATTTAGGCGACCATCTGATTTGTCACGTGCGATGCGTGGACAATTTGTTGGTTCTGGATTGCCTACTGAAACCTCACACTGGAACATGTTCTGTCCTCAAGTTACCAGAGTCTGTAGCCAACTTGGACCAAAATAGCAAAATAAATACAACATAACTGATTAAAAAGAATATAGAAGAATATGAGGCAAATCTTCAGAATATTATGGTAAATTCACTTTATTCATTAATTTTAAGATTTCCCCTGGTGCACCCAGCAAAAGCGACAAGTTCCCGGCTAGAGCCAGAGAGAGATCAGGAAACTGAGACAATGTCCCATCCTGTCCCCCCGTCCGTCAGGGCTGTTTTGGTACACATTTGTGTCACAGTAAGTATCGGTAACTTGATAGTTGTACAATTGTTGGTTAAGAAGAACCACATTTGACTATATTTCAAGATTAATTGAAATTTTACAAAATGAATCGCTTGTATTTTTTTAACGAAAAAAACATCCAGCCAATTAGTCGACTAATCGTCTCAATAATCGGAAACCAAATGTCTGTTGCTGAGTACTGTGCGGTTGAATATCTGTGTTCTCATTGTTTCGTTTGCCCCACTGGGTGGTCCCATATGTAGCCAGTGCAATGCAAAGGGAATGAGAGGGGAGGGTCCATTTCTATCGACCCACTGCAGCATTTCATGTCCTTTACCCACTCCCCACCCCCACAACCACGCCTCAAACCACCAATACTCTTCCGACCACACCCTGCCGCCTAAACGACTCGATGATGTCATTTCTAAAGACTGATAGTGCTGTCTGAGAGAGAGAGAGAGAGAGAGAGAGAGAGAGAGAGAAAGAGACATGAAGACACACAAACATGGAGCGAGAGAGAGATAGAGAGAGGGAGACATACATTGAGAAAGAGACACACATACATGGAGAGAGAGAGAGGGAGACAGAGACAGGGAGAGAGTTAGAGACAGGGAGAGAGCGACTGAGAGAGAGAGAGAGACAGAGGGAGAGAGAGCAACTGAGAGAGACCGGGAGAGAGTTAGAGAAAGAGAGAGATGGGGGGAGAGAGAGTGACAGAGGGAGAGAGTGACAGAGAGAAAGAGCAACTGAGAGAGACCGGGAGGCAGAGAGACAGGGGGAGAGAGAGAGAGAGAGAGAGACTGAGAGGGAAACTGAGAGAGACAGGGAGGCTGAGAGAGGGGAACAGAGAGAGAGAGAGGGGGGAGAGAGAGACTGGGAGAGAGAAGGATTTTTTCTGTAATTAAATAGATGTGGTAAGGGCCCCATGCCAAAATATCAATTTATTCACTTAGCGTTCATGAGTTGTACGTGACTGTGTTTGTGTGTGTATGATTTTCTGTGTGTATGTGTTTTGTGTGTGTGTTTGTGAGGATGTGTTTCGGCAACCTGTGATGATGTCAGTGTGTGTTTCTGAAGGTGCCTGTCTGTCTGTTTGACCTGTGATTGTGTGTGTGTGTCTATAACGGTGTGTGTCTGTTTGACCTGT
>OMKY01209695.1:0-10940 GCA_900302395.1 Bregmaceros cantori | reverse complement strand
GGGGGGGGTACATGTAACACCGAGACGCCTTATGAACGTTATGTTGTCAACATATTTGCATATTCTCACTGTGGACTGACCAGTGGCCTGGGATTAATACTATGACTATTATTTTACGTTTGTCAAATGTCTTTATACTCCTTCCGGAGTTTACATCATTTTTACACTTTCCAACAGAGACATGGCTTGATATTTGCATTTCAAATGTTGCAAGATTTCATATATGTGTCACCAATGGTTTATAATACTTTTCTATTCCCAACCAGCAATTAATAATCATGTTCACTCGTTAATTGCTCATTCATTAAAAAAGTTATATATATGTAATAGCCATTTCTCAGCCTTGTGCTCAGCTAATATTATTATTATTCTGTTGTTGAGGAAGGAACAAATCGTGTGGTGCAATTTTCTACGGTCGGCAAGTTGCGGTAAATGTAATGGAGGCGGCTGTAGGCGTGTGGATTCACTAGACACAAGAGTCGTATAACCGCTAGGGTACCTTGTGTAAGACGCTACTTACACGCGTATCAACTTGGCTTGACTCGACTCTTTTTCACGGTTGTGCTGCCAATCCAGTGGCACCGCGGCATCCTTCTCACGTACCCTAGTCTGGTGCCTGACGCTGGCTGCCTCTGGTCGCTCTGGGTGGGAGGTCCATGCACACAGGTGCATGCAAAGTTGCAAACGTTATTGCAGATACCATTGTTAGTGATGGATCGCGTCAATTTTGCTTTATTGAGCTATACTCATCTGATGAATATTCATCAATATTATATATCAATTTGTATCAAGTATTGTCAGCCAATAAGGGGGAGGGAGTGATATTTCTTTTCAAATTCTCTTGACTTTTGACTTTCACACCCATTTTCAGACCTGTGTGTTTTGCAGCCAAAGAGTTAAGAGTTTGTATCTCATGTCGGCGATGAACTGCTATGACAAGATGGAATGCAAATACACACCTAATATCTGAATCTAAGCATCTCTTATTAATCGGGGATGGTATTGTACTTGTGCACCGCAATGAACGCTGGCTTCTGTTTATTCACACATCTAGGAGCTTGAACAGCACACAGGGGGAGATCAGAGTTGGACCGAGCCACCAGGTGAGTTTTAAATTAGGCAAGTGCTATATTTATATCGGGTTAAATCGCACACATTCTTGCATTTTCTTTTTAAACCAATCATGTTTCTTCTTATTTATCAGCACACGTTTTCATGGATGACTAAAACAAATTGCAGAACTGTCCAAAATGTGCGTCCGACTAGTGTCTGTATTGGGACCATTGCTGTTTACCATGAACATTGACAACCGTCAACATTGACCACTTGATGTCCTCGATCACTGACGACACTGGTGTGGTCGTATCCAGGAGTGGCTACGTTGACAGAAGCCAGACCGAATTCTGGACTGGAAGGATGAGTGTGATGAGTCCGGTCTTTCTATGGGAACGTTATTTCATAACAATTCCAGTAGATTTCTACCAATGACATTATTTCTCAAGGGTATAAAGATTGGCACCATTCTTTAATCTTAAACGCCCCCCTGCAACCTGTATTCCAACCTAAATTTAACAGCCAGATTTTAAAAGTTGCCAAAACAGGAAAATTCAATACAGTTTGCTTAACACATCCAAAACTGCCTTAATCCTGTGTATTGGAATATTGGAAAAATGTACTTGAGAGAAAGTGTCACACTACTCTAAAGCAACTGCAGTTGAAGTGCAATGCAATGTCTCAACGCTTTAGTCTGGTACTATTCAATGTTTTACTAGGCCTGCACGTTTTTTGGGACTTCTGTGGCTACAAATAGACATAAGTAATACAATTTCGATTAGTGGTCCCATTCAGTGGTGAATTTTATTATTATATTTTTAACTGCACTTTGTTAGTAAAACGAAGGTAAAATGCTTTTATACTTGAGCATTTTATACTTGAGCATTAAAAGTATGAAGTACAATTTGTGTGGTTTTTGAATTGCTAATTAATTTAATCTCAAATCCAATCAAATGAATTGTTGATGATGTCCGGACCTGCGGCTAGGGTGGAATTTGAAGACTGATTAACAATACCGCCCCCTTAGGGCTCATGCACTATTTATGCAGCGCGCCCATCACAATGAGCTTTGCATTCGATAAAAGTAACTAAGCAATTAGTTAGTAATGAACACTGACACAGTGCTCAAGTTTAGTGCTTGAAACTGTACAACATTGGCCAAAACATTTTATGGCATGCTGAGGAGAAGCTAGTTAAAGTAGCATGATACTTCTTTTTCTCTTTAGTAGTCTCTACATGCAAATCTCCCAAAACCCTTGTTAAAATCAGAATCAGTTTTATTTGCCACATTTGCATGTGCAAGCAATATACACACATGGAATTTGAGTTTGGGCACTGTAGACTACCTGAAAAAAGAACACAGAAAAGTACATAGTAGCAGCTATTGACATTCTTGGTAGATATTAGAGCTGGGAGTTAAACTGGCCTAAAATGGATATCTACGTAGTTATTAATAGTAATAGCAATTAGCTACTGTGATGTCACATTCGGCAGCTGCAGCATTAGACTTTATAGACCCTTTGCCCCACAAGAGGACAATAGGACCAGGGAATATATAGGAACACACACATTAGTTCCGACTACACAGCGACTCCTGCTACAGTCGTCACTAAAACGGCAGATCTCCACAGATATTCAGATTTAGAGACCTTTGCTAAGCCATGGAAATAAGGATATCGACCTGGCTAGAATCTTCTACCATGGCTTTGAGTGAAACATAACATCCTTTGTTGCAATCACATAAATTAACCGGCAAATCCCTGCCAAATAGACAAAATTTTATGAAAATGAACATTCAATAAATAGTTGATACCACGAAGAGTAAGACAGGAATTGATTGTCATGAATTATTTTCAGAGTAAGGTTATTAATTTAATTGTGAAGCAGAATTGACACACACAAAAAAGTCGTCAGCAAGGGAGGCGCGTCCCCCAGACCATTGGTCGAGCAGTGCCGCAGGTTCAAATCCCCTGTCCGGCTTTTCTGCAGTGTGTCCCTCCGACTCTTCATCCCAGTTTGCGATTTAATCATGTCACTATCTCGTCAATAAAGAATGAAAAATGGTGCTTGCACCCAAAAAATGACAAAAATAAATAAAATCATCAGCAAATGTTTTCAATAAACAGCAACTAAATGGTGGTACAGTGGAATCCGCTTATAGTGATCACGGATATAGTAATCAACTGCTTATACAGATCAAAAGGCTTAGGACGGAATCATTTCCATACAAATGCTGTTTAAATAATTTGGTTATAGTAATCAAGAAATCCGCTTATAGTGATCATTTTTGGCCATTTTATGAATGTAAACATGTGCAAAAATGTAAATGTGTAATGACCGGTCGACAGCCACGCCAGGGGCGAGGGGCCCCGCCCCCCGCCCGGAGGCGGAGGGAGGCACAGAAGTGTTGCGTCCGCGGCCCCGCGTCGGACAAAGCGGTGCGCGGGCCCTATAACACTGGCCGCCAGTGTTATAGGCGGGCGGCCAGCCACCTGAGCCCACGTGCTTCCCTGCCGTCCGGCCGCGCCCGCCGAGTTGAGTCCCCCGGGCAGACTGCGCGGACCCCACCCATTTTCCTCTTAACGGTTTCACGCCCTGTTGAACTCTCTCTTCAAAGTTCTTTTCAACTTTCCCTTACGGTACTTGTCTACTATCGGTCTCGTGCCAGTATTTAGCCTTAGATGGAGTTTACCACCCACTTTGGGCTGCATTCTCAAGCAACCCGACTCCGGGAAGACCGCGCCCCGGCGCGGCGAGGGCCGACACCGGCCTCACACCATCCGCGGGATGATACAATACTGTAATAAAATTCAGTAAATGTGGCAGTTATATCCGTTTCATCTCATTTTTCTCGTTGAAAAAACATACAAAGGGCATTTAGATGATATTCTGGATAAAAATAAGTAAAATAATGGTAACTTCGGTTTTAGTAATCAACCGCTTATAGTGATCAAATTGGCTCGGGACAAACGTGATCACTATAAGCGGATTCCACTGTAGTAGCAACATGGCCTCAAGTAAATGTTGCCAAGTAGTTTATAATTGATATCATCATTGGCTGTGTCCGAAATCGACCCCTATCCCCCATATAGTGCACTATATGGGGCGCACGCCATTTTGTAGGGGCGTCCGAATTCTCCATGTACCCTATATAGTGCACTGAAAGTATCCCACAATGCACCGCGAAATGTAGTGAGCATCGCATGTACCCTAGACGGCGCAATATAACCTATAATGCATTGCGAGACGTTTTTAAAATGACCTAAACTTAAAAAAAATGCTGCGGCGGGAGTAAATAGCGACCGACTGCGGCAAATAGTTATAAATGTAAGTACTTATGACTTTTTGTGATGATTGTAGAATTTTTTTTATTATTATATTTTATAATAACTTTGACGGCGCCAAATCTAGTGTCCGAAATCTCGGCCGTTGCTGTTGAGAAATAAAATCTTTATTATTATTATTATTATTACTATAAGTGAGTGCACTATATGGGGGATAGGGAGTAGGGGATAGGGAACGATTTCGGACACAGCCATTGTTTTTGTTTTTTTGGAGGGCAGTACCTCCATTAAACACCAGTTTGGATTAAACCTCATTTTACATATTTAAACTGCCTGACCCTCGTTTGTACTATCGCAGAAATTAAAAAGTTAATTTGGCCTCTTCAGCCTGAACGCCACAATTTAGAACAAAAAGAAAGAAAAAAATAAGTTAAACTTCATAAACTCTGGGCCAAAACATGCAGTTTTAAAACATCTGACATCAACATAAAGGGCCGCAGACCTCCAACTCCAGCCCTAATGAGCCATATTTCTCTGCGCGCGTAAATTCAAGGAAGATTACCTGAAGCAATCGGCGCAGAAAAAAGGGTTTTAATGAAGCTATCAGAGCACGCCTGGGAAATATTGCGATGGAGAGGGTTAGAAGGGGTGAGATGACTCATTTTACGGGGCCCTGGAGACCTCTGAAACGGTGACTCCGCCGCCCAAACATAATCGATACATTCATTAGCAATAAAAGAGGACCACTGAGGATCACGTGGGGAGACAAGCGTCCAAACATTTATATCAACCTCTCCCCCGCCAGCAGCCCCTCAACCCGACTCCCCGGCCCCCCGTACCCACCTCCCATCTCTCCGTCTGCTTCCCATAACCTCTGTCCCAGGGATGTTCCTCACTTCCTATAGCTATTGTTGGCTCTAAATGGTAGCACTCAGGGCCCCAAACCGGCTCAAGGAACGAAAACGAAAACCGGAAACGAACGGAAACTTATGGAATTTTACGAGGAGCGGAAACGGAAACGAAAAAAGATGTATTCAAATGTTCCGGAACAGAAACGGAATATTATGAAATCCACAAAACCGGTTAAAAACGTTTTTTTTTCTGTTCTCTGTATATTTGAACATATCCTATGTCTGGGAGACTATTTCTGGTTGTGCATCCATCCAACTTTCACTGTCAGTCATCAAGCCCCATGTATCTGGGGCTCCATCTTGTGGACAGACGAGGAGGTGAATGTAAAGGCGTTAATACAGTTACACTATCTTAACTTAACATTGCACAATATAAGGAACTTTAAGAACGAACGAAATGTTTGTGTTCCGAACCAGTTCAGGACCGATATTTTGGTGGTGGAGCGGTTCCGAGAACGAAAACGTTAAACAGAGACCTGCCTGAACCGTTCAGAACGGAATGTTTAAAATATGATTTCGTTTTCAAGCCCTGGCTAGCACTGTTTAGCTTTCCCCTGAAATGACCCGACTCTGGAGTCCATTATATGACATCCCTGCATCTTATATTATTCCCATATTCACAGGGCTGACCAAATCATTATTTTTAAAAGTAATGCCTTGCAGGTACAAGCTACTAATGATAAATTGTAATGTAATCCCATTTTTTAATTAATCTAATGGACTACCCTTTTCTTTTCTTTTTTTAATGTTCTTTCCAGCCCAATCAAGGCTGTTCCAAGCTTTATTTATTAGGGTTAGTGGAAACAGGTGAAGATGGGGGGTATAGACATGCGGGAAATACGCCGGTGGTGGGATTCGAACCACCGACTCACCGCACCATTAAGGCATATGTGTGCTTTGCAGCGCTCTGCCTAACCAACTGAGCTACTGGGCAGCACGGACGACCATTTTCTAATTTTCTTGACAGCGTTAAGAGTGAAGGGGTCAGTGCGGGGGCGAGCGGACGTGCCGTACATGACCGTGAGGGGAGGCAAGCTTAAGGGCCGTGGGCCGTGATCTAAGCCATAGCAAAAAGACGCATGGGGCTGACGGGGCACGCGGCGGGCTCCACTTTTCGATTAATTTTAAGTTTTTTTTTTGTTTTGTTTTATGTTGTTGTCTTTTGTTATGTCTTTCTTTTTGCTGTCTTAAAATTTGGAAAACTTGCAATGCAAATGTTTGAAAACCATCAAGTTGCTATTGAATGTGTGTCTGAGTGTCCTCGGACAAGGCACTGAACCCCAAATTGTTCCTAATGTGTTATGGTTTGAGCGCCGCCGCCATTGTTGTGAATGTGAAGCGCTTTCAAGTAGTTAGAAAAGCCACTAATATAAAACCAGGGATTTTTTTCTGGTACTTTTAGTTGTCAGGAACTACAGTTTATTCATTGTGAATAGATTACATGTTACCCTGTATGAACACACACACACACACCTTATATATGTGGTAGTAGTAGTAAATGAGTCTGATTCCTGATCCAAAATACTACTGTCTACTGCTCCCGTGGATGCTAATTCTGAATGCTAATCTGTGTGCGAATGTGGCGCATAATTATGTCAGTGTAGAAAACCAAGAAAGTGTAGAAAGCCTTTCTATTCAAATTCTCTGGGTGTCAATATCCGCTCTGGAATCAGCTCAGTGTGAAGAATTAAACGAGGTGGAGACAAAGATTGTGCGTGTGAATAAAAAAAGAACAATCCCTGATACGTGGACCCGGGCAAACACACTAAGTGGGAGCTGCCATTAACAGGAGGTGTCTGTTTTAAATATGAATCGCAGCGCTCCACTTTCTCTGAGCTAGTGGTTAAGTTGTTATCTGAATAATTCAGTGCCGAGGACGCATTATCGACTTGAGTCAAATGTGATATGAGTGGGAGACGATAATTGATACGATAATGGAGGAATGGAAAGGGTTGGGAAACGATGGCTACAAATAATGATTAAAGTGTAAATAAAAGATGGAGGGGTAGAAACTGTTAGCGCACTCTATACATGACGTGGCCCTGGAATAGCCTAAGTGAGTTTTCCTCTCTCTCTCTCGGCTTTCCGCGTTGCTGTAAGGGGGTGAAGGATTGAAGCTGAGGCTAGCTAGAAATGATATCGATTTCTAAGGGAGCTTCCCAAGCGCAAGTTAGGCAGTGGCGCACTTGCATTTCACTTACACGCGAGTCGTCGTGAGATCAATTCTCTTCTCCGAAGAGTATGCTGCAGGTCAGCTTCTTTGCTCTCTCATTCATTTCCTCTACGTGGACACCTTATCTGAGCTGCCATTACAATGGTGTCAGAAGTGGGAACGCTTGGATCGACGCATTGCTGGCTGGCCGCCACAAGTATAATTGTTGACTGCCACGGATCCGTGCTCGAATCTCGCGCGATCGTAAAGAACAATGAGGGGACTCAAAGGGTGAGTGCCCACGCAGGGTGGACACCATCGTAGAGGAAATGACCAGTCTTGACACGGGAATATGTCTAGAGGGCTCATTTATTGAGCTATACTGGACATTAGCCAAGATATGCTATGAGCCAAGCAGGAAGCATGGTCAAATGCCACACACGAGGAAGCATCAGTGATTTATAGCCGATGGGAGGAGACATCCGATGATGTCACAACTTGTAGCCAATCAGGACAATGGAGGTGTGACTCTACAAGTCACTTTTCCATAACACCTGTCAATAAATAAAAATGTACCCCAAAAAAATAAGAATTAATAAAAATAGATAGCAGTTCCGGTGAAATTGAAGAGATGAAAATAACTTCCGAAGTCTTTTCTTGTGCTGTGCTTTTGAACAATTTAAATGGATTCAGTGGGAGCACGGAGGGATACGGGGACCTTGTGGTGTGATATTCCACGACACAAATTGTATTGTGCCCCACACATTAACGATTTAACCAAAAACATGTGACGTTATGAGTAATTTGAAGTTGTAATTGTTGGTGTTTCGGAATATCAGCCAAGCGGGGAAGATAATGTGTAATCGCTCTCAAAGCGAGCAAAAGCAAAGCAAGGAAGAACTAACTGTGTGTGCAAACCAAACGCGAATGGGACAAAAAAATGGCTTTGTAAGCTTGTAACGCGCCGCTGCATTTTCTACTGCGCAGCAGCAGCGAACAGCTGGTCAATGAAAGTAGGGGTGGCAAGAGCGGGATGAGCTGCGAAGGTGCATTAATACGTTTATTATTATTTCATATTATTTAATTGTGCGGCCAGGAAGAAAGACTCCGCCCACACATATACACACGATGGCAGGCGAACATTTCTGGCATTGCAACATTACGTACTGACACTCGGGAACCACACGTTTGTTGTGCATTTAATGTCTTCGGTGATACTATTGACCTGCCATCAGGGCTCCGAAACGGTTCAAGGAACGAAAACCAAAAACTAACAGAATTTTACGGAAATTTATGAGGAGTGGATACAAAAACAGATTTCTTCAACTGTTCCGGAACAGAAACGGAACATTATGAAATCCGCAAAACCGGTTAAAAACGTTTTTTCTGTTCTCTATATTTTTGGACATATCCTTTCCTTTCGTCCACTTTTACTGTCAGTCGGCATGCACCTGGGGCTCCATCTTGTGGACAGACGAGGAAGTGAATGTGATGGTGTTTTAAACCCGGTTTTCACGTTAATACAGTTACACTGAAGTTTGAAAGTCCACCAAATATATTTTGTATAAACTATACCTAAACTTAACATTGCATAATATGAGGAACTTTAAGAACGAACAAAATTGTTGTGTTCCGAACCGGTTCAGGACCAATATTTTGGTGGCGGAACGGTTCCGAGAACGAAAACGTTAAACGTAGACCTGCCTGAAACGTTCGGAACGGAACGTTTGAAAAATAATTTCGTTTTCAAGCCCTGTCTGCCATACACACACAAGGGATTATCCTCTGCGAATGCCCGCTCGCCTCGCTGGTTGTGCGGATCGGCTCTTCTCCTCCTCCCAGAGAGGACCAGAGAAGGATATGTTGCGTTCCATTTGCTTTCCAAGTCGGCACGTCCGATGTAATGCAGCTATCAGATTGGTCCTGTAAAGCACGTTACTGGTATGGACCAATTCAGTAAAAGCATTAACTAGACTGTTCCGACTCGTTAATGGAATGCACTTGCCCCAACACCGGCGCTCCAGAACGGAGTGAATATAGTTATTCTTCTGCTTGGCGGCGGGCTTGGGCTCACTCTTTAGTAATAAGAACAGGGAAGCGGGGGGAATGACAGGGTACTCCGCCCCAAAGCTCTCCTCCCGGAGAGGTGGAGGTACGGGTCCGCGGACCTCTGGGTAGGGCGGCCATCGCTGCTTCCGTCTCCTCCCGCTCCGGGGGCCTGTGGAGGTTTAATGGCTCTGCTATGTCTGTGTTTAAGTAACACTTAATCAATCAATATACAGGCTTTGGTGCTGCGTCTCAAATGATGCACTTGTGGACTACTTTTAGTGCATAGGGCACTGTCCAGAGTTGTTGGTTTAATTCTAGTGCACTGAGAGTGGCCCGGATGATGCCCTAAACACGCCCAGAAACCCGGTGTGCAACCGATGGACTCTTGCCACACTAAACAGCCACCATTTAGCGTTTAGATATAAGTTTCACATTTTTAAGCTGTTATAATGTTCAAAATGATGTTACGTACCTATATCTGTAGGAATGCTGCTTAGCACTGCAAACCGTTGAGAATGGATTGGTAGTTACCACATAACTTTTTAGTTCTTTTTATGGAAGTTTTCAGATGGTGAATTGTTGGAGCTAGTACTAGGTATAGAAATCAAAACAGGGATGCTGCATTGATGTGCACAACATTCCGATTTGCAAAAGTCGAGGTGTGGTTATGGACACCGCCCCTAACGCGACCCCATTCATGTTAGTGGCGCTGCGTCTACCGCAGCGTCCACAGTGTCGCGAGTTCGACTACGCTCGTCGACTTGTCTGCAATGTCTACCCCCGATCTCTTCAACCCAGTTTCTGACTAATCCTATCCAATAAAGATGGAAAAACGGTGATGACGCCGGAAAAAATAACTTTAAAAAAAAGGGAGCTATGTGATTTGAGAAAGCACGGTGCACTAAACACCAGTGCACTGAGATTTAGTGCACTACATTTATGTGCACGGACCCAAGTGCGCGTTTAGAGGCACAGTTCGGAAGTGCATTTAATTAGGGTGGGACAAGAAGTGCTTATTCAATCTTTTGCATGTAAACTAGTCCACATATGGAAACGCCGCCTTGTACCAGTGTTGGCAGAATCACTGCCGATCACGGATTTCTAATAAGCTTTAAAAGGAGTGAAAATCTGGCAACCCCTGCATTATTAGCTCCTTCTACCCTCCGGCAGCATTGGCTTTTAAAACACCCTGAGTTTGTGATTCTGCTTCCGATTACATTCACACTGGGAGGCCAATATCATTAGCCAGATCAAACGTTGTTCTATCCCCGCGCCACCCTGTCTTAAACGTACCCCCACAACTTCAACTATCAGATGCACTTCCTCTACGCCCCCCACCACCCCCTCCTTTTCTTTGTCATTAGTGATGGAGGAAAATCTTCATTCCCAAGACTACAGTCATTTGAATCAATTCACCCAGACTTTTTTTCTTTGCATTTATTAAATTGAAGAATGAAAGCCATTTGTTGGACTCTACACCTTCACAGTGGA
>OMKY01209694.1:0-10830 GCA_900302395.1 Bregmaceros cantori | reverse complement strand
GTGCATCGGGATAATATACGTTTTTAAACATAAATAATATTATTAATACCCACATATTATATATTTACAAATGTAATAAAGAGCTTCCGGTGCCAAGTTTAACCAGGACACGCCTACCACATAGCTCTGACCTGCAGGTGGGCGCGTGTCCTGCGCGCCATCTTGGATAGGATCAGGGCGTTTTTGAAAAATGTTATACTAATACACCAATGAGGAAAAAAAACAGAATAGCTGCACTGCCTCATAAGCCGCATAGTTCAAAGTGAGGAAAAACATTTTTTAAAAATTAAGGCATGGATCCCATGCCATCTCTTAGAGCTGCAGTGTTAAAAAAGTGCAAATTTAAAAAATGTGTTTTTTCCACTATTGCGATTATATTGCGGTTTCGTAATTGCAGTTTTTGTTTTGTTCATTAATGGTTGGATAGCTACAAATATTTTAACAACACTTTATTCATAAAATGAACGTAAAACTACACATGTCTCATTTGTGTGTGTGTGTGTGTGTGTGTTTTTTTTTACGACAACAATGCACACCTTCCATTTAATATTTATCTGCCAAAGTGTTTTCTTCAAAAAACACATTTTTTAAATGTTTAAATTTAATTAAATGTACTTTAATATTTAATTATTTTAATATTATTTCATATTTACACTGAAGCTTCAGGTTCAATCTGGGTGTGTATGCCTACAAGGTGTCAAAATAAAATACTTTGGCTTTCAATACAGCGAGCGGACGAAGACAAGACTTCGCGGCTTTTACATTTAAAATGCAATAATCACGCAAAAAAAAATCCCATTTCCCATGCGCTCTTTGGATAAACCCGCGCTGCGCCTCCTGGCGGTGTTCCCACTGCGGTTCATCAACTATTGCGACTCATCATTCAGGCCTACCTTCTCTCTTCCTGACAGATGTGGGTTGCCTTACGGGACTTACGAGCTGACATTGTACGTCAAGTAAAACGTCGGATTCCGATAGTGATACGGGCCGCGGCACATGTGTTCCTCCTTGGTGGCTCGAACACGGCGTCGGCAGCAGCAGCAGCAGCAGCACATGCAACAACTCAACAGGGCGTCTGTGTGTGATTGCTTATAAGATAACAGACATGCACGGAATGCTTTCATCCAATTGATGAGCAGCCACGGCCCGGGAGGTCGGATTATCCGACCCCGGAGAAGAAAAAAAACAAAAAAAAGGCAAAGTTTGCTTTGAGCGCAAGCGCTGGTGAAGTTTTTGCGTTTTGTTATCTGACGCCCCGCGCTGAGTGCTTACAGATGAGCCGGCTGGTGTACGCCCGTTGTCTGTTATCTCGCTAATTAAAAGTGAGAGGAATAACTCAGAGACGAGGGGAACGCGGGGGGGCGTAACGTATAGCAAAGGCAGGGGTCGCCCCCCCCCCCCAGGCCGCCCTTGTTCTTTTTGTCATGTACAATTCTGGATGTCAACAGGTTCTGAGTCGTAGAGACACATGGCACGAGGCAGTTTCCTTCCCTCCCGCTCTGTTTGTTGTTCTTTCCTGCGATGCTTTGATTAGGCGGGTCTGAGCTGTCCTCCGGCACGCTGGGGACCACGGGGGATCTGTGTCAAAAGCAGGGCTTTGAACCAATATTTTCTCCCAAACAGAAACAGAATTATAACGTTTCCGGTTATGTGTTCCCTTAATAAATTGACTTTCCTGAACTGGTTAGAAGAAAAAAAACGGAACAGTTAATTTCATTCCTGTCAGCTGTTTAATGCTATGTAATACATGTTGCGGCGAACCCACAGCGACTTGCTACAGAGGCCCGCTGGTAGCGGTCTACAGCCGAGGTCTCATTGTGTGTGGGGCGAACGCACAACACACGCTGCAGAAAGTCCCGCAACGATTCCTACTTCACTGCTGCATTGTAGATTTTATAAATACTCTTGTTTTATTTCTGAAGTTATCCCGAAGTGCACTCCTTTGAGGAACGAAATAAAACAGGTATTAACCGGTTACCATTATTTTTAAATAAGTGTTCCTGTTCCGGAACATAAAATATAACGTTTGCGGTTTCGTTTCTGTTCCCGGGAAAATACCAAAAGTTACCGGTTTTCGTTTTCGTGCCTTGAACCAGTTCAAAGCCCTGTTCAAAAGTCCTCCGGGACTCTGGGGGACCATGGGGTGCGGTGTGAAAAGTGTGTTTCGTTCATCTTGACTTCTTGACATCTTGACATCCCTGCATCTAATTAGTCCTGACTCCTAGGGCACATTCACACTAGCAGTGTTTAGCCCAGAACTTTGGACGGGTCCAGAATAGTCCTAACTTAATTTTTGGGTGCAAAGGGATTCCACTGTGCAACAATTGGCAAACTAAATGATGTTAAAATCGTCTCGTTGCAGGTGAGAAATGAGACGGAGTGAAACCAAAACAAGCAGGGAAATGAGTGCATCTTGGGAAGGAGGAAAAAAAGGATAAATAACATGTGAGCGGAGAACAAAACTAAAGCCATTTATTCGCCTTCCTCCGTCAGAGTCCAATGAGCCGCATATCTGGGCGGCACGGTGGCGCAGTGGTTAGCATTGCTGCCTCACAGCTAGAAGTGAAGAACCGGGTTTGAATCCCAACCCGGACATGTCCTTTCTGTGTGGAGTTTACATGTTCTCCCCGTGTTTACTTGGGCTTCCTCCAGGCACTCCGGTTTCCCCCACCACCAAAAACATGTTCTAGTTAAATCCTTATCGATCGACTATCGGTTAATCGATTAATCGCGCCCGTCCCTAGTTGCAACTTGACCGACTGGTGCGGACCTTGGTCTGAATCTTTAGATGTGAATGCCACCTTAGATTAGGCCCTGGTTCCCAGGTTCCTCCCCAGCAGTCTCTGTTAAGCACGGTCAACAGTCACACACTCATCCCTCAGCACCTCAGTCAGCACCTGAACTTTGTCCAACACACTTGATGCTCATTGGCTGTCTGGCCGGTGAAAAAGTTTTGGAAAAGTTGTACATGAAGCAGGGCTTGAAAACAAAATTATTTTTGAAACGTTCGGTTCCAAACGGTTCAGGCAGGTCTCAGTTTAACGTTTTCATTCTCGGAACCGTTCCGGCACCAAAATATCGGTCCTGAGCCGGTTCGGAACACAACTATTTTGTTCGTTCTTAAAGTTCGTTATATTGTGCAATGTTAAGTTTAGATAAAGTTCATACAAAATATGTTAAACTTCAGTGTGACTGTATTAACGCCATTACATTCGCTTCCTCGTCTGTCCACAAGATGGAGCCCCAGATGCATGAGGCTTGACGACTGACAGTGAAAGTTGGATGGATGGACAACTGGAAATGGTCTCCCAGGCATAGGATATGTTAAAATATAAAGAGAACAGAAAAAAAAACGTTTTTAACCGGTTTTGTGGATTTCATAATGTTCCGTTTCTGTTCCGGAACATTTGAATACATCTTTTTCCGTTTCAGTTTCCGCTCCTCGTAAAATTCCATGAATTTCCGTTCGTTTCCGGTTTTCGTTCCTTGAAACGGTTCCGTGCCCTGACATGGAGGATTTCCCCCGTGACTCTGGCAGTGAACGCTGTAATTCAAGCATCGAGTTGGTGAAACCGACACTGGCGTCACGTCATTGTACTGTTGGGCCAGGAGGAACCTCAAACCCTTTCGGTTCTTCAAACCTGGCCAGCTGTGGGCCGACCGCAGGTGCATTCCCCGCAAACTGGGAGCCCCTGGCGCGCCTCCCAAGCTTCTCTCCGACGGTCCCAAGCTTGGATAGTGTTTCCTGAAAGCTGAGGAGCTTTGGGGGAGCAGGTGGAAGCTTCCAGAGCCTGCTCAACGTTTCTGATTGATTGGAGGAGCACAATTATCCACGGGCCTCCCAGTCCTCCCACTGCAGCAGATGTGCTGCCCATCCACCGTTCAACACAACCTTTATTGACACAGTACCATGGAAACATTTATATGTACATTTCAACAGTGATTTGGTTACATTTCTCTTCTTCTCTCTGTCTCGCCGTCTCACTCTTTCTCTCTCTCTCTCTCTATCTCTCTGAATGAGAGAATACATGAGGGAAGTGTAATTGTTTGCTATGTTGGGCAGCACGGTGGCGCAGTGGTTAGAATTGCTGCCTCACAGCTAGAAGGTCCTGGGTTCGAATCCCAACCCGGACAAGTCCTTTCTGTGTAGAGTTTACATGTTCTCCCGGTGTCTTTATGGGTTTCCTCTGGGCACTCCGGTTTCCGGCACCACCAAAAACATGTTCTAGTTAACCTGCTCCATTCAGTGCCCCTGGCCAAGCTACTGGCTCAGAATCTGGAGTTGGCCCCCGGGCGCTGCGCATGCCCACTGCTCCTCAGGGATGGGTTAAATGTGGAGGATGAATTTCACCGTACATGGATGTGTGACGAAATAAAGTATCTTATGTCTGAATTTTAAAGCCAGTTGAGATGATGAGAACCGTGTAGAGTCAACCATGGAAGCACTCCACTCCTGTGCGCAAATGTGTTTCCTTCTTTTCTCTAACATTTCAATACACTGTCAACATCGTGCTCGCGTTTCCCCCCCCAACATTTAGACCATTCAAGTAAACATGCTAAAGGTTATGTGTAACTATTAACAGGCACCAGAAACGCAGACAACGCATCGGGACGTTGGCCGGCAAGTAGACTGGTTGTTAACTTGTTACTGCTGCTGAATGCTGATCTTTATAAGCTAACTCATTTGAGCCACGCACACTCTTACACTGTTACACTGTTATTTTGAAATCCCGCCATTTTTAATCAACTACTGTTTGCATGCTGAAATGCCAATGGTGGTTGTCCAAGCGGTAAGCGCAGTTATTGCAGAATTAATGGTTAATGCATAGGGCCTTTTAAAAAAATTGAAAACGAACAAAAATCGCCAAAAAGAAATAGGGTGCATGGAGAATTCGGACACCCCTACAAAATGGTGTGCACCCCAAATAGTGCACTATATGGGGGATAGGGAGTGATTTCGGACACAGCCAGTGACCAGTAGTCAGAAGCATCTCTTGTCCTCATGGGGTTAGCTAGAAGTATCTTTTAAGGATCTATTTATCTTTCAAATCGATTTGTTTCCGATTTCTTGAAGAAATACGACAAAACATATCAAACCTAGAAGTTTCATATTTGAAACTTTGCAAATGGTGTCCATTTTTTGTAATTAAGTAGAGACGCCTCACCCTTTGGCTTAGGATTAATACAATAATCAATTTATATACATTTATTCACCCATTCAACTTGAAAACAGACCAGCAAAATCATTATTATGAATGTTAAAAAGGAAATAGGATTTGACAATTTCACTTTTTCAAAAACCCTCTGAACTAAATAATCCGATTTCGAATCGATTTTTTTTGCACAGCCCTAATTGCAGCTTCACCAAATCTAGATTGTATGCCAACACAGTGTCAGCAGTAGCCGTCCAGATCCTGTGTGGGCTTTTGAAAGTGGATTGTCGTGCAGAGCAAAATCCATTAGACGCACACTACGCAGACTTTGGTCCGGGGGTCAGGGGCAACAGAACACAACCAACGGGGACAGTAAGCAGAACACAAGAACCACAACAGTGGACCGAACTTGGTGGGGAAATGACATCAGTAGTGTCTGGGTCCCTGCGGCACCACCCACCACACACTCTTACATGTGGCTCTCTAACCAGTTCGCTGGCGTCCATGCATGCCAGCACCGCCGCCGCTGCTACTATGGCTTCTGGCACACGGCTCTGCACATTCAGCGCTATTCCATGTTCACCCTAGACCATGAGGGGTTGGTGTGGGGGGGCTCTGATGTGAGACTCTGCTGAGAAAATGGATCCTGTCGCTTGTGATAGCGAAGGGTAATACTGGAGTCATTTCGGGGGCCTCTGTTGGTCGTTTGTGTATGTAATTGGACGCAGTACATTGGGCCGTCTTACATGTAAGCCTGTATTTCAGCTTTTCAGTCATTTTAACTATAATATTTTAGGATTGACTTTAAAATACTTATTACTTTTCAAATGCGTTAAACAAACTCGGCCCGGGGGTCCGCGTGTCGCAAGTTCGACTACGCTCGTCGACTTGTCTGCAATGTCTACCCTCCAATCTCTACAACCCAGTTTCCGACAAATCCTATCCAATAAAGATGGAAAAACGGCGCTGACGCCGGCAAAAATAACTTACAAAAAAACAAAAAAACAACAACTCTGCCCTCCATATTTAACTTATTAAATATGGAAAATTACATTTAATTTAGGGGTTAGGTTTAGGGTCGGGAGAAGGGTCAGGGGTTATGGGTAGTTAGATACAGGGTTAACGTGTAATCCCGCGGTGACAAAACGACTTTGTGAAAACCATTTGTAAGACATGGTTTTGGTAATATCACTTGTTCCCAACAAGAACGGAATACTCACACTTTCTGTGTCAGATGAACTTGGCCTTGGTTTCTTAATCTCTGTCTGGCTCTTGTCGCAAAGCTTGTTGCTTTTGCTGGATCGAATGTTATTCGACCGATAACTGACGTCTTGCTCTCTCTGCCACTGCAGGACGGATCGTACCTGTCAGAGGCCTCTGTCAAGTCCTTGGCCGAGCTTACCTACACCTTGATCCACGACCGGAACCCAGTCCTGGCCGGTCAGACGCTGCATATCTAACAAAATCTGTGCACCAAGAACATCTGACCCCAGACTTGTTTGATCCGATCCCTAGCCTTTGGTTTTAAGGATCGGCCGATCCCGATCTCCGGTACAGAGTCCCGATACAGAGTTCTGATCCCCGATACCGAGTCCCGATACGGTGAAGTTCTGATCCTGCAAAAATTGGTAGTACCCAAACTATTTGGCACAATTGTCAATTTCAAAAGTTATTTGGCATGTGCCCCGACTCATTTAGCGATGCTGATCGGCCGATCGAACTCGGGACAAAATCACGAGTCCCGATCCACGGAAAAAAAAGGGATCGGCCACCGATCTGAGGATCGGATCGATGCAGTGCTGTAGTCATCAGCGGATTGACCTGACTGAGGAGCTGTGTTCCTAAGGACCCAGAGTGGGACACCCATCATCCCTCCACGGCACCAGCATTAGACTCTGACTCACTTACCCCGTTGCCGCTACTCCCGACGCCTTTAGGCCCAACCCTTTTTGGTGTTGGCCAATCATATCACTGGCGTGCATCGTGCATGCATACAATAACAATAATATCAGCCGACCGCCTGCATTCAGCACTGCAGGCGGTTAACAAGGCCAATGAGTCCGGCTGACTCTGAATTTGTTGGCCTTGACCTAGCACGTTTACCAGACAGACAGCGCCTTCGCCCACATCATATCCATTTCAGCTTTCATTCATATTATATTTGGTATTTTTTTAGTATGACCAGACGTGATGTAGTTTACCTTAAAATGGGTGTCATTCTGCTGCACTGTGTGTTTGGACATTGTGTTCAATAGTTCTGGTGTTGCCTTTGTTCCAGTATGTTACTTTTGTAAAAAAAAGAATCTATAAAGAAGTCAGCTTTCTGAATGTATTTCATAAAAAGATCAAATGAAAAAATAAGGTAGAAGTCAACATGTGGTGAAAAGAAAGGGAAGAATTTTATTTAAAATAACTCCCTAGTTGTGAATGCTTTGAACTTTTAATATGATAATCAATAAAGTTCAGCCTACATTTTAGTGGGTATAATACAAAAATGACGGACAGGATCCAGCAAGTTAGTAGTTTGTGATAATCCCATCCCTTACCACCAACACGGTTACCTGCCAGGGCTGTGTCCTTTCACCGGCTCTGCTCTCAAAACGTACCAATGACTGCACCTCAGGAGACCCTGTGGGGGGAGGTCCTCACGAGATGTTGATGAGACTTCCTACATGTTGGGCTTACCACACTAACACTACCACTCCTACTACACTACTACTCCTTCAAGTTCCTCAGATCCACTGTCTTAAGTGACCTGAAGTGGTCCTCCCCAAGGGCGTGAGTTTGATTTGCTAACTTATTGTGTTTTCCCCCCTTATGTGTCATTGTCGGGCTTAACATTTATTTATTCTATTCTATTCTATTCCATACCTAAAAGTTCTACTTGTAATTCTAGATCTATGCCCCACAAATGCATGATTCAATAACACCTTCCAAGAACACACCCAGTGAGTAACTTCAAGTCGTATTTTCAAAAATGTCAGCCCCGTGTTTTTAGTGCGTAAATTCATCTATTGAAAATTTCTCGGCTGGCACGTAGAACAAACACGATCGGAAGAATGCTTTCCGCACATGCTGGAGCAATGCGCTGTCTGCCGCGTCCTCATGTAGCTCATTATTCATGTTATCGTTACCGTCGGAAATTCTCCTGCCGGCGAGCGTGCATCATTAGATTAGTCTGACAATCCCGGCACAAGGGACGACTTGTTGTCTTTTGTGTTTCTCTGCCATTGTTCAATGGACATGCAGATCAGGCCGACATGCTGGTTTCCATCTCCGAGAGGGTTACGTACCGTTTGAAACATCTTTCTCTCATTGGTCCGAGCACGTGATGCTGTTTGTCTCTGTGGGCTGCTCTCGCTTCACCGCCACGATCTCACACACACACACACACACACACACAAAAAGTTTTTCAAAACGTGTTTTGCAACAGTGGATTTAGGCGTGTAATTTGTTCTACTAATGTCCACCCCCACACCACCCCACGGATGAAGACAACGGTGTGTATGCAATAAAACTACTTAGTAACGGTTTCAGTATCTGGCTTGTATTTATTGGATATTAAAAGCGTGGGCCCGTATGAACGTTAAGCGTGTGTGAAATGCGTGACCGGGCGCGTTAGCGCTAAGCCTGGCGGCTGTTGCGCACCGATTCGGGGGGAGGTTTATCCAACTTAAGCTGGAGCATTTCCTCGGGCTGACTGCTGTTATCACTGCATCACTGTGGTATGTTATCCAAATGATGTGGACTAGAGGGGGAACTCGCTGCAACACAGATGTTAGTTTGCTAGATGTTCTATGTTTAATGTGCTATGGTAGCCGAGTTATAGCCACTAGATGTGCTAACGGGGGAGCCGGATTCCCCCGAAGCGTGGCACGCAAAGTTCTGCAGTGCTTCCTCTCTAACGACATGTGTTAGCCTGGCAAGCAAGAACCAATTGATCGCCCGCACGTCGCTTTCAGCGGGACGGTCTGGTGGGTCGGGATTAAGCAGCCCGACAAATCGCATTGTCGTCCGCGTTGGGGCGATCCAATCAGTTAAGACGTTTCCTTGTTCAACTTGAGACGTGGACCTTATGCCACTTGTCACACCTCCTGCGCTGTGATCAGGGCTCCGAACCGATTAGAGGAACAAAAAACGTAAACGAACAGAATTTTATTGACTTTTATGTGGAGGGGGAACGGCAATGAAAAAATATTTCTTCAACTGTTCCAGAAACAGAACATAAAATCCACAAAACCGGCTAAAACGTTTTTTTTTTTCTGTTCTCTATATATTTGAACATTTCTTGTGTCTGGTAGACTATTTCCGGCTGTGCATCCATCCAACTTTCACTGTCAGTCACCAAACCCCATGCAACTGGGGCTCCATCTTGTGGACAGACGAGGAAGTGAATGTAATGGCGTTTTAAACCCGGCTTTCACGTTAATACAGTTGCACTGAAATTTGAAAGTCCACCTTTTGTATCAACTGTGTCTAAACACAACATTGCACAATATGAGCTTTAAGAACGAACACAATTTTTGCGTTCCGAACCGGTTCAGGACCGATATTTTGGTGGCGGAACGGTTCCGAGAACGAAAACGTTAAACATAGACCTGCCTGAACCGCTCAGAACGGAACTTTTTAAAAATATTTTTGTTTTCAAGCCCTGGCTGTGATATTATAATGATTGACACACCTTTTCTTGATTGTTCTAAACTGCGTGGACAATTGATTTGGTCTGACTTGCCAGTGAGTTGGGCCCGATGTGACGTTCTGCATTTCTTCTGCTCTGCCAAGTTCTCTAACGGCCGCGTGTCACGTTTATAAACAAAATGAAAGCCTCGTTCTAGGCCTCACATCAGCTGAGATTGTATTCGTCTGTGCGGCGCGTGTAGAATAAACAGACATGATGTGTGTTTTAAATGCCGACCTTTGCTCCGTCTCTAATGTTTTCACCATGTTATGTGGAAAACGGTTTCAACCCAACTTTATATTGTGATGAGATCCACCAGCGCGGTGCATGCTGGGATGACACCGTTGGTGTCTCAGCTTGCACCGGCGCGGCCCTTAAATAGAGTCCGAACTAACCTTGGCAATGGCTGAGTTCAGCTATTGCCGACGTTCTAGTTCCTCTATTCCCAGCTCCTCCACGAGGGACAGCCTGTTCGTTACAATATGTTAATGTAACAGAGTTATTGGCTGTTTCCGAAAACGCTCCCTATACGCACTATGTGGGGTGCACGCCATTTTGTAGGGGTGTCCGAATCCTCCATGTACCCTATATAGTGCACTGAAAGTATCCCACAATGTACCACAAAAAGTAGTGAGCATCGAATGCACCCTAGATGGAGCAATATAACCCATAATGCATTGCGAGACATTTTGAAAATGACCTAAACTTGAAAAAAAAATGGCACGGCGGGAGTAAATAGCGACCGACTGCGGCATATTAATAAGTACTTTCGACTTTTTGTGATGATTGTTTAATTTTATAATTATATTTTTTATAATTATATTTTATAATAATTTTGACGGCGCCGACTCTAGTTGTCTGAAATCTCGGCCGTTGCTGTTGAGTGCACTATAAGTGAGTGCACTATATGGGGGGTAGGAAGTAGGGGATAGGGAGCGATTTCGGACACAGCCAGTGAAAGTTGGATGGATGCACAACCGGAAATACATAGGATATGTT
>OMKY01209690.1:0-15672 GCA_900302395.1 Bregmaceros cantori | reverse complement strand
GTGTTTGTTGAATTTTACAATTATATTTTATAATAATTTTGACGGCCCCAAATCTAGTGTCCAAAATCTTGGCCGTTGAATGGACTATAAGTGAGTGCCCTATATGGCGGGTAGGGAGTAGGAGATCGGGCGCTCTCTCTCTGGCTCACTCAGTCTTGGGCGTTCTCTCTCTCTCTCGCTCGGCGCTCTCTCGTTTTACATTTTGAATTTGTCCTAATTTTCTTGAATGAATGATGAATGTATTGTAGATTTTGGTTTTGATGTGGAGCGGGACTCGTTTTGGAGTTGTTTGTTTTTTCCAAAAGCTGCCCAGCCTAGCGCTATTCTATGTTTTACGGCTGCGGATCCGTCATTTGAGGCTGACAATTTGTGGCCAAGGTACACAAATTCTGTGACTTGTCGTACTGGCTTGTCGTCAAGAGATATGGGGGGGTTGGTTGTTTTTGTCGGTTGTCATGCATTCTGTTTTGGATATATTAATTGAGAGGCCTACTTCAGTGCTGTGTTTTGCTAGGGAGTTTAGGAAGTTCTGCAGGTCGCTTTGGGAGCTGCTGATGGCGGCTATGTCGTCAGCATACCTTAGATTGGATATGAGGTGGCCTCCTATTGAGAATCCCGAGTTACATTCACTTTGTGCTTTTGCTATAACTGAGGTTATGACTATGCAAAATACAGGTTCCAGGTACCATCATGCCAAACAAACCATCCAAAACGGGACACTTGTATTTGTCATGAATCATAGTTATTTATTAAGCACAATTTACAGTTTTACAGCAAAAACCACCTTCATTTTACTAAAATATATTAATGATCTGGTCATATAAAGACAGCAAAATAGATCAAACGAAGATTTTAAAAACCGATGCGAGGAGGAAATTTATCCAGTTCCACCAATAACTCCAATCTTCAACTACTTACAAGCACACACACATCCACACACAGAGGGAAAAGATTGCAGTCTTAAAACATTTTTTTTCTTTAAAAGACACAGCTGATCCTCAGTTTCCAGTACCTGCATCAAGAGGTGTGTTCTTGTTGCCAAGACAATTATG
This sequence comes from Bregmaceros cantori, assembly GCA_900302395.1. NCBI lineage: Eukaryota > Metazoa > Chordata > Actinopteri > Gadiformes > Bregmacerotidae > Bregmaceros > Bregmaceros cantori. The sequence goes on along the minus strand of OMKY01209690.1, from coordinate 14,620 downwards.
TCATCAGTAAAAACTGACATTTGTGCAATTCTCCTTCTTTCTAGTATCACCATTCTGTATTTTCCTTATTTCCCAATTACACAATAGCCAAAAGTGCCGTTGTCAATACATACAATTGAGACAAAATGAAGAGCACAGACGCAAAACCCCTAAACATCATTTTTTCACAAAAATGGTGTTTAGTTAATTACATTGTGCGAAACTTGTCTACATCTAGAATATGTAAATGAAAGTGAATATGTATGTAAATGAAGTGAAAAAAGAAGGAAGTAAAACCCGCTCTCCACAGTGTCTAAAACATCTCTTCTCATCTGCTTAAATACAAAGGCCTGATTAAAAAATTGCCTTTTTCTTAAAAAGTGGTCAGGTGGAGTTAGGTTTTTTTGCATCTGAACTCTTCAAATGCCTTCGTATTGTACCGCACATCATGCCACTAAGACTCTTATATCAGATGATGTATCCTATTTATTCAATGATTCTCCTCCGACTATTGTTTAGCATGCCCCTGCATCTAAACAGCAAGAATCAAAGGCTGTGTCCGAAATCGCTCCCTATCCCCCCTTATAGTGCACTCACTTATAGTGCACTCAACAACGGCCGAGACTCCGGACACTAGATTTGGCGCCGTCAAAATTATTATTATAAATAATTTTAAAAATATATAATTATAAAATTCGACAATCATCATAAAAAGTCAAAAGTTCTTAGATTTATAACGATTGGACGCAGTCAGTCGCCATTTACTCCCGCCGTGCCATTTTTTTCAAGTTTAGCTAATTTTTAAAACATCGCGCAATGCATTATGGGTTATATTGCTTCATCTAGGGTACATGCGATGCTCACTACTTTTTGCGGTGCATTGTGGGATACTTCAGTGCACTATATAGAATTCGGACACCCCTACAAAATGGCGTGCGCCTCATATAGTGCCTCATATAGTGGGGGATAGGCAGCGATTTCGGACACAGCCGTCTTGGCAAGTTGTCAGGGAAAATGTATAGCAGAATGTTGATGGCATGACGTATAAGTAACTGGGATTTCATATTTCTTGGCTGGTACAATCCGATTGTTTTTCGATGTCATAATGACATTGTACAACATACATTTCTAACGTAGTATGATACAATGACAACAATGAAAAAAAAACACACACACACATAATACACTGCCTCAACCCGGGATATTTACTTATGGTAATCCAGTTTTGCAGTGTAGCTAAAGGGAAATAAAACCTGACAATACACCCCCAGTGACAACTGATCATAATGATAGTAATACTAATATTAATGATAATAAAAATCATAATATAATTTTGATATTAATTCTAAAAAGAATAATACGATCCTTGCTGGATATCATAACATCAAGAGCAGTGCAGGCTCGACAACGCAGGCTCTACAAATAAATTGAATAAATGTAGCCGGTGCTAAAACAAACAGCACAGCAACACCAAAGTCCAAACTACTCGCTAGATAGTCTGATACAACAGTGGGTGCAGCTTGATGCATTAAATAGAAAATAAAAAGGCTATAAAGGCATTCGGGTCAGGCTGTATCAAAGTGATATATATGTAACCCTGTGTTTGAGTCACGCCAAGCGCAGTCCGGTTCCTCTGGCTTCATTTGAACTGGGGGAGAAAAAAGAAGAAACAGGATTTTAACATAATAGGAGTTCAGCCCAAAGAATTCAGATGCCCATTTTTACTGCTTCGAGGCAAAATTGTAACTTGGCAACTGCCAGCAAAGGCGCGAGTCGAGCTCCAAATTGCTGCAACGGCAATGCACATCGCTGCAACGTTCTTTCTGAAACCTTCTGCAACCGTTCCGTCGCAGTGCATTGGTGTACACTAGTCATAAGGGTTGAATTTTGGGTAGATATGACATCCTTATAAAACAAATATACAAAAGTGCCAAAATGTCTTACTTAAGAGTAAAAAACATTTGCAAAAAAAAACAACTTGAGTACAACTGCAAGAATTGATCCAAATGTCAACTCCAGTAGAGTAAAAATACAGGCTTAGAAACGTACTCAAGTATTTTTGAAAGTATAAAGTAATGAGTTTTTATATAAATTGCACTTTTTCAATGCTAGTTTTACAAAAACCTAGCCTAACTTACTTCACTTAAGGTTCTGCGGAGACACCTAATGGCCGTCTCCCATAATACAGGCCCATGTGCACTCTTGTCATTCTCTACTCTTTGGCATTACTGACCCCTACTGGCTCATTCACATTATACATATCCCTACCACCATCAGTGTGCAAAAAAAGGTAACAAGCCTGTTTTGGCAAAAGTAAGGAGTAGAAGTACCGGTATTCCTGTTAAAAATCTACTTGGTACAAGTAAAAAGTCAGAGAAAAATATACTTCTAAAAGTATAGATACTTGAAAAACAACTTAAGTACAGTACTTAAGTATTTGTACTTGCCATCTCTGCTTATAACCACACCGGCAGGTAAACTTACCACAACCTTGGGAGCAATGGTGGGTTTCTGTGCCAGCACCGGCTTCCGCATGACACTGGGCTTGGCGGTAGAGAGGTTTGGGGAGGCAGGCTGAGGGAAGACCGGTCGAGGGGATATGGGTCTTGGAGCAGGAAGGCCGTTTCCCTCAGAGAGATCTGCTGGTGGTGGGGCCCCAGAGATACCGTAGTGTTTCTTCCTCAGCTCACCCAGCCGCAAACGCTCATTCTCTAGTTGGGTCTCTAGCTCCAGAACCTTGACCTGTGGAATGCCAAGGACAAAATCAAGACAGTAAGAATAAAAAATTACATGCATATATCCCCATACCTTTTAGAAACTGACATCAGATGTCAAAAATGCAATACCTTTTGGCAACATGTATTTTAGTTGTCTAGAGGCATTTAAAAAAATAAAAATCAGGCTATCCGGTCCATTTCATAAATAATCCAAAACACTAATTCGGGACAAGGGATCACGTTCAAGCCCGCTTCCAAAACGCATTGCATTGGTTGCGATGCGAGGGGCTCATTATACGTAGTAGGAGCGGCCTCTGGTGCCGCTGGTGCGGCTGCGCGCACCTGCACTCACGGAATCACGCATCTGAGCATTCGTGGACACGACCGAAGGTTGACACTTGCATCAAATGTGCACCGTTGATACTAGAGGTGCAACGGATCAAGAGACTCACGGTTCGGACCGATCCTCGGATCAGAGCTCACGGATTACTGATTTTTCGGATCATTGGAAAAAAAAAAAACAGGACAAAAAGTTTCTCTTTTGTTTATTAAAACAATATGAAATATATTTCAAGACGACGGGGATATATCTTTTTAACATAAAAACAGTAAATAACTTGCTGCAAATATCTGTACAGCAAGCTGTTAAGTGTGTGAGTGACATGACAAAAAATACAATAATGCACACAATCATCTTCCTAAACAACATGGAGAAGAAGTTAAAGTCCAATAACTTTCATTGCACATCTCTATGTGTAAACGTCCTATAGTGAACATAATCTCGATATCGCTCTGGCTCCATCTGGCGGACAAAAAGCGCTACTGCACGTGTCTATTTTACTTTATTTTATTTTTCTGATCACACGTGATCCGAAAGGATCACGGATCAACAGCGATCCGTTGCACCCCTAGTTGATACACACCTCAATTTAAAGATGAACGAACAAAATGTAGATAGGTGGTAGAGGGGTCCGCGTTGGCCGAGTGGTGATGGACACCGCACTAACGCGACCCCATTCATGTTAGTGGAGCTGCGTCTACCGCTCTGGCGTCCGCAGTGTCGCGAGTTTGACTACACTCGTCGACTTGTCTGCAATGTCTACCCCCGATCTCTTCAACCCAGTTTCCGACTAATCCTATCCAATAAAGACAGAAAAACGGCACTGATGCCGGAAAAAATAACGTAAAAAAAAAAGATAGGTGGTAGAAATGGTCAAATCCCGGCGCACACACACACACACACCAACAGCGAAGCAGCCCGTGTTGATAAGCACACACACTGAGATGTGTGCATGCTCCGCTGCTGTGTACGCGTAGACATCCAGTGGATCGTGGTGCACTCGCGGCGAATGTAAACTTCCCCACGGGTCACAAGCTCCACCAGGAGGCGGAAATGCAGGTGGAGCAGCGGGCGCGCTCCACCTGAAATGGAAGCAGGCTTCCTCGCCTGACGTCACAATCTTGTTCCCAATACAATGACAGACTTCCCCCATCCGATACATATCTATGCATGTGAGAAATGCTTGATTTCATTTTTTTACTTCATTTTTTTCAAAGCTGGCCAGCAGCCAGGAGTTTTTATTTTATTTTGAGCTTCTGATTAATTTATTGTCGATGGGTTTTTATTTATGGGCAAAACCAGCACATTTCACATCTATTGAAGCAATTCTCTTTTATTCCCTCCAACCAACCTGAGACTCCATTTCCTCTTTCTTCAACTTGATGAGCGACATTCCAGAAAAGTCCATGGTGTCTGAAAATACAGTTGACATGTCAACAATGACCATGTTGAGGCTAGATGCACTGGGTAGGAGCACGCTTCATCAAAACCAAAATTTTGTTAACTGGAAAACAATACATATTTAAACTAGAGGCATTCATCCTAAAGACTGCTAAAGCGATATCCCCAAAACGTGCTAAAAGCATAAACTCAGCTGCTATACGTCATCACAAGTCAGTGCACCAACGAGGACAAATGTGTAGCGTGCATAGACTGTATATAAAGTAGACGCAGTGTGTATGACGTCATCCCATTGCTTTCATCACATTTTTTTGTGCCTGCCGACTGCGTGCTGCCATTGTTGAAAGTACCCGTATATCCGGTACCAGGAGAGATAGAGAGCTATACAGTATATGAGAGAGAGACACCCCACACGCGACTTCTTCCGGTGGTACCGGGTACTAGGGGTGCCAACAACAGTCAGAATGAATGGGATCCTACGGGAGCTGAAATAAAAAATATTAACGCCAAATCTGTTGAAATTATGTTAAAATATGGCGAATGCTTCCAATTCATATTAATCTGCATTCAAAAAAATTAATGTAGAAAGAACCTTAAAGATGAAATTATCATTTCTAAGACTGCTTCTACAAGGCATAAATCCAGCCATGTGATATTGTAAAACACGATGAAACTGACCCTTTTCTTCCAAGTTTTCTTGTCCAGTGCGAGTGGAGGCCACCACGTTGGCAGCCTTCTCGTTGACTGTGCGAGAGGCCTGTTGAAGCATCGTTAGCTTCTTGCTGTTACGGTCGGCCTTCACCTGCAAGAGGGAGGACAGGGTCAGAAGGTCACAGGCTGTCATTTCTATGTCATTTGTATAGATGTGATAGACCCTTCACCAAATGGATATGTCCTTTAACGACACACTCAATCCTGGAGGACCTGATAACCCTGCTTAAGGGACATTGAAGGTGTTCAGAAATCTGTACTCCTCCAGAACTTTGAGGCGAGCGTGTCACTTCCGACCCCTCCCACCCAGGTCACGCTTCAGTTCAGACGACTCCCCTCAGGTAAAATGTTTCGGTCCATTATGGTCAAAACCTCGCGCCACAGGAACAGCTTCGTCCCCGCTGCCTTTAGGGATACTCAACAACGGGAAGCTCCGGAGTCAAGCTGTACAAGCCACTTTCTGACCTCAGCACATACACCCCGATTCCCTTGGTACATGCCTTTGTTGCACCGTTTCCGTCTCTAGCCCCTTGACAATGGCAATACACTTAATTTTGATTCTGGAGAAGAGAGCCAATAGGTAAATTACCTTGGAGGCAGCCACCAGTTGTGCAGTGCTGGCAGCAATCTCGTGGGAACACACAATGAGCTCCTCGTACTTCCCTTTGTGCAACACCACGTTGTCGGCAGACTCCCTGGAGACACATCACAGAAAATTAACAATTGCCTTACAGGCATGACATACAGACAGACATGGCTGATACAAACAGCAAAAGGATGAGCAGAATAAAAAGCGCAGCAACGACGCATAAGACTCTACCGCCGGACCTCGCTATCATTTAGGGCACGAAAATGTATACCGGTTAGTAGGAGCCCAGCGTACGGCCAGGCGTCAAATAATTTTATTAGGAGTGGAAACGGAAATGAAAAGAGATTTCTTCAACTGTTCCAGAATAGAAAGGGAACATTACGAAATCCACAAAACCGGTTAAAAATGTTTTTCTGTTCTCTAGATATTCGAAAATTTCCTATGGCTGGGAGATTTTCGGTTGTGCATCCATCCAACTTTCACTGTCAGTTATCAAGCCCCATGCATCTGGGGCTCAATCTTGCGGACAGATGAGGAAGCAAATGTAATGGTGTTTCAAAGTCGGTTTCACGTTAATACAGTTGCACTGAAGTTTGAACATCCAAATATATTTTGTATAAACTATATCTAAACGTAACACTGTACAATATAAGAAACTTTAAGAACGAATTAAATTTTTGCGTTCTGAACCGGTTCAGGACCGATATTTTGGTGGCTGAACGGTTCCATGAACGAAAACGTTAATATAGACCTGCCTCAACCATTCGGAACGGAACATTTTAAAAATAATTTCGTTTTCATGCCCTGCCCTCATCACATTTCAGCATGTCAATATTTGTCCTTTACCCACAGGAAGTCAAACAAAAATGTAATTTTTCTGGAGACAATGTAAGGAACATTCTCTGCAGAAATGGCAAGATCCACAAACACTTACACCATCTGCGTGGCTCCCCAGCCTACAGCCTTGGCGGCTGAGATAAGTCCCTCTGTCCAGCGCGAGTTTCTGGCATAGAATTCTTTGATGGTGGCGGCACCCTGAAGACAGACAGCAAAGCAGAAGAGGTTATCGGTATAGCTGGTGAATACATAAACTTAGCACAGGTCGCCGATTGGACTAAACCACCGGATGAGACAGAAATTCCTCACTTCTGATTTACTCTAGATTTTCAGACGCAATGTTTGGATGAGAACATTGTAGATCTATTTTTAAACACAGGAAATGCCAAAATGCACATATTTTCACAGTGCTGACAAACACCATAGACTGCTAACTGTACCATTTCTGCACATGACTCAGGCTGAGGATAAACATGGTAATTCATCAAAAATAATATATGATCGGCCCGAGTCACCATAGAACTTTGACTATTTTTCAACAAGAACGCAGTCATACCCGTCCGCCCTCAACAATCTCCTTCTGCAGATCCGTCGAGGCGATGACAAGCATCCGGATAGCCTGAAGAATACAGAAGATACAAAACATCAATATCGAAAAAGAGTTAGCGTTGACTTGTTGTAAATTGGCCACATATTACCACACGTCAAAGAAGAATAATTAATACTAAAGGAATTAAAATCAGCGAAATACCAGCGTTGCCTACATTTATGCACCTGCCTACTTTAGTTTAAATAACTGTAAATCATATGTCAATGTGTAATCTGCTAAATGATTCATTGAACTGAAATTGCTGATCCGCACAACTATTTTATAGAAAATAGGAAACTCTTGAAAATCATCAGCGTTCCAAACTTTGGCATATGACTGTATGTATGTGGCCAAAACCTTAGGGCATGTGCTTGTGATTTAATATAGATTAGAGCCTACCTTCATCAAGTCTGTACAACTGAAGAGGATTCTATAAGAGAAAGAGGAAGGTGGCAGGTTACATGTCAAATATCCAATCATTAAATTGTGTTTGTATTGATCAAATACATTTTACACACACACACACACACACTTCCTCACCTTTCATTAACTTCCAGCTTAACACCCGACGTGTCTCGTCGAGCTTGGTTCATCATTTCCTACATGGGACACATTACAACCAGTGCGTTATAAATCAAGGGGGAGGTTCCATTAATGTTGATGGCGTTTTACTCTGTGGTGAAACTCACGTCCATTCGTCGGACTGCTTCCTCAATGGCAGCAGAGGTAGACGCCATCTCCTTGTCCACCATATCTCCCAGTTCATCCTGCCGGACGTCGGAACCCTTGGGCCGCAGCTCCTGGAGAAGGTAAACATGGAATTGTTATCAATATGACTACAGAAACTAACTTCTTCGGGCCATTATGCTGCTAAACTCACTCGCAAAGACGAAATACTAATTCTGTAGCCGTTAGAACTATTTGGAGCGATCTGTGTCCCGTCTTTTTATTGCACATCATAACTCTTGCGATGTAATGCTGCACATTGGGGCTGACAATAAAGTTTGCTTTGACTATCAACAGCCGGCGCTGTGGGAGTAGTAATAGTCTAAAATTTTGCGCGTTTTTGGTTTTCGTTCCTTGAACCGGTTCGGAGCCCTGGCGAGCACAGAACAATAGTGCTCAGTTGTCCTTGCTCACCTGCCCCAGATTGAGGATCTTGTGGACAATGACCCGGATTGCAGCGGGGTCAGCTCTGGTCACACTGGCTTTGCTCTTCAGATCTTTCAGGAACTTTAGACTCTCAGCAGCACAGGTACGGCAGTTCTCCGATAGACCTGCACGGTGGGACGTGTCAACAGTCAAAAGTTATCAGAGTGTCACTGTTGAATTGAAACCGAGAGAACAAATTCAGTTGATTCTGTTTACATGCAGAGTTGCGCTAGGTTTCCATCGTAGATTTGGATGCCAACGGAAGCCGGAGATAAAACAAATGTGTAACATAACTCACATGTACGGTAGCCTACAGTGGCCACCGGAGGCAATGTAGCAAATAGATTTATTTTTAGCCTTACGGTACCTTACAGTGAGGGGCCGTGGTTGGTTTTCTTCCGTGCTTGACAGGAGCACTGAGCAATCGGCGTTGTGCGCTCCAGAGCAATAAAGGAGAAAAAAATGTTGTGTTTTCCTGTGTATGGTGCAAATATTATGTGGATTTATTTTTTTCTCCAGTAGCCTTGTGTGCACATTTGTGTGTACGTGTGTGTCTTGTACCCAAACCAAATCCATTCATAGCGTTATCTGGGCTATTGTTCGTGTGAGTGAGTGAGTGAGAGAGTGAGACAGAGCGGTCCGTGCTTTTGCCTCAACGTATAAATATGATCCAAACTTCAGCTTGGAGCTGGTGTGGAAGCGCATACACATGAAAATCAGTGCTTCAACACACAACCACGTCAAAGCATAACATATATTGGCAGTGGTAATTGCAATTAGCATTAACATGGACATTAAGATAAGACTGCTTAGTGCTTACGGTCGGCGTGGTCGACGGGCGCTGTGTGAGCTGTGGCACTGCCGTTGACGATGGTGTCAGCCGCCAGATGGGAGAATTGGGTCAGGGCCCGCACCAAACCCCGGGCATCTAGTTTAACACAGCGACACCACACATAGACACATGTGATCCTTAATCCCCCAGCAGTTGTATTGGTTTTTAAGACACGATTCTTCATCAAGATGCAAGTGACTAGAATTGTTCAGTTTTACGTCCTTTGCGAAATAAACTTCAAGTATCATCCTTACATTACAAGTATGCAAGTATTGCATCCACGTTGCTGGTGATTGCCGAATACATTTAAAAGATTGTCTCTCATACTCTTATTGTAATCAAAACCATACTACAAAGAACAAAATACTTTAAAAACATATACGTTTATTTCTTTAAAAAAAAATTTTTTGAAACCAAAAATATAGTGTGAGCACAGAGAAATTCAAATGTGGACAAAGTGGCGGGGAAACAAACATTGCTCAGAATCTGCAAGATAACTTGTACACACTGCTCATCATTGGTGCGAGAAAACAGAAAATTATAACTTTTTCAATATAGCAAGTAACCATTTAATTATTTGGCATTAATGTCTTTAGATAGGAAGTGACTGGATGCATGTATATATCAACTTTTATTTTGAATGAAACAAAATCAATGAAATCATTAAATTGAACAAGCAAACAGGACTGACTAAATGGCTGGTTGAAAAGTAAAACATACCCTAGTTAGTTCATGCCCGCTAGCTAAAGTCAGTTAGCTAGAGTTAGTAGAGTGTCACTCACCAGCCATGTCTTTGACATAGTCTTTGTGACCGGTCTTCACCTTGTCAACGGAGGCCAGCGTGGCTTCAGCTCGGCTCACCAGATAATCTGTTGGTAACGAGAGGTTAATGTCAACAATCTTAAGCATTTGTTAAAAACTCCACAATGGATAAGGCTGCATTTTAAAGTTATTTTGTGGGCGCAAGCCCGTTTTTTTATAGATAGTGATAGGATTAAAGAGGGGAATAGAACCCACGGCGCACGCCCCCTTTCATCTGCATTTGTGTAGTGATGTTGCCAAAATCCATTCTACAAATGCCAACTGTGTAGCATGTCTAGGTCTAATTTACCTGGATGGCTGGAGTGCTGTTGTCGTATGCTAAAAAAGGGTTGGGATTGCCACGCAGTGGCAGAGTGGTTATAGAGCGTGTCCCATCAGACCACAGGGCGAGCAGTGCCGCGGGTTCGTATACCCTCTCCGGCTTCTCTGCAATGCCCTGTTCTAAACAGGTTCAGATAGTTTTCAGAACCTGAATTTATTCAGCTATGAAGCCACGAGGGGAAATCTTAAAATTAACCAATATTGGAACTCATGGGATCCGATCATACTGCTAATCTAGCATTGGAGGGTGGATCCAGTCCATGTATCTACCAATGGAGCTACCTGGAGAGCTAGTACATGTATCTACGGAGCTAATCAGCTACCTGGAGAGCTAGTACATGTATCTACGGAGCTAATCAGCTACCTGGAGAGCTAGTACATGTATCTACGGAGCTAATCAGCTACCTGGAGAGCTAGTGCAGCGGATGTGTAAGGGGTCATCTAGCTTTGCCACAGCATCCTGGATGATGTCCTCTGCCTCTTGCACTGTACCCTGAAGCAAAGCAAACTGCTCCTCGAGAAGCTTCTTCTGGAGTTCTTCCTCTCGACTGGTCTGAAAGAAATCAAACCACAAAGTTAGTTCAATGCTTAACAATATTATGGCCATACAACGCTTGTTAATGCCTTTACTAATACAACAAGGAATCCTCTAAGCAAAATACAACTATAGTTGTAAACTCATACGTTATAACTGACCAAAGCTGTGTACCCAAGTAGTCCAATAAATTTGCGCCAAAACACTGCGCCCTGCAATGACGTGCCATATCACTAGGCTGCACTGATGCCCGAGGCGCGAGAAGCGCGGTTTAATTGATTCATTATTGACATCCGAACGTGGATGAACCAAGAAGAAGCAGATAGATGCGAGAGGGAGGCCGTTTTTTTCCGTTGGCGTGAGGAACTCATCCTAGAAATGTCAATCACAATCAAAAGACACATTAGAGGGAGCCCCTTTGTCAAATAATCATTTCTGATTGGCTACCTAGCCGCAATGTGTCACTTCTTGAATTTCAATATTCATTCATCGCAACAGATAAGCAATGCGGGACCAAGGTGCTTCACTTACCATTCAACTGCAGGGAATTTTTCTTCTGGTTTCTGTTGTGCGTCAAAAGTTGAGGTGTAAAAAAATATTGATTTAGTATTGATATATTGATACAACAGCTGACGATACAATTTATCGATACGTCCGCAAGAGTATAAATCTTTTTTCTGGTCTATTTTAATCCATTTGCTCCTATACGTAATTCCACTCCCAGTCACGTTAAATAAAAAATAAATGAATAAATAAATAAATAGAAGAATCATATCAAATCGCATCGTGGTGAATTCTTGATTATCGGAAAAATCTAATCGTGGGGTCAGGAAATCGATACTGAATTGTATCGCCATGATAGGGATGATTTGCACCCCTAGTCAAAAGCAGCAACTTACACAAAAATTGGAAAAAGTTATTTTTGTCAAGTTGCGAAAATACATCTGGAGGAAAACTGACGGTCTCCAACCTTCTCCCTCAGCTTGCTCTGTAGATCCCCCAGGTCTCGGGTGCTCCTCTCCCTCTCCAGTTGAAGAGATGACTGCTGGGCCTGAGAGGAGTGTCTGAGTGTGGACAGTTCGGCTTCCTTCTCACTGACACATCTCATCAGACGTTCCTTTTCTGCCTGTAGAGACGTCAGCGAACTGCTCAGCTCCGCACCCACCTGGGGAGATGTACAGAAGGGACGGGATTAGAGTTGTCCTCTGTGTTAACATAGAAAACATTAGCCGTGTCGAGCCAGAACTCACCTTCTCATTGCTCTGAAGGCTGGACTTGATTTGCAGGATTTCAGCCATCTTCTCTGCTAGTTCTCTTCTCACCTTCTCCATTTCAAACTTCTGCTCTTCCATCTATAGCAGACCATGAGCATGACTTAAAATCAGCCATTTTGCATAATTGTACATGCATTCTTATGTAAATAGATGAGAGAAAAATATAGTTTCATAGCACAAATCCACTACTAACAATGTCTTAAGAAGTTCTGTTAGGCATTCTAGTGATGAGTAAATGAATCAAAGTTAACATTGTTAGATGCATGGTGCCAATATTTGTAACGCATGTGTGGCTACAAATAGGGGTGTTCGATCTGACGATCCTAACCCGTCCCACGATCCTAAGAAGTAACGATCTGCCATTATGTGTAGATCGTGTGAACCGCGATTCACGTTGAAAGTTGGTCTATTTGATGTATTTCTATGCTCCATTACCACGCCCACTAGTGTCACGCTTCCTCATCAGCTTGCTTAATACACAACACAACACATGCAGGCTGCAGCGTTCGTCGCAGAGGAGTTGTGTTTGGTTGCAAAGCGAAACCTCATGTCCATTATATGGAATTGTGTCAAACTGTGTGTGTGTGTGTGTGTGTGTGTGTGTGTGTGTGCGCGCGCGCTGACGTCTAAAAAGCCGGCGGGGCCATACGAACGCGCAAAATTTCAAAACGGGATTAACAGCTTTTTGAGGCGTCCTAATAAGACGCCCAAACCACCTCATTTGTAGCTTGGAAAGCCAGAACCACACATTGCACGCGACTAGACGGTCCAGTGGGTCTGGACCAACCAGGTGGACAAATTCGATAGATCGCCCCCATGCCATTTGTCACGCCTACTGCGCTGTGATTTGATAACTTTGACACTTTTTTCAAGCCTGACTAATCCAGACTTAATGATTGTTCTTGTCGCATGCGATGCGTGGACATAAGATTTGTTCTGGCTTGCCAGGCTACCTCATTGGGCTCCGCCCAACGTGATAGATCAGTGACTCTACATTCACAGATACCTGATCTTCTCACTTATCTTAAAATGAATCAACATATCATGCAGGGCTACCTCCTGCATTCAGTAGCATCACTGAACATGGGGAAAAAAAAAAAAACAGAAAAGTGTCCAACCTTCATCTCGTGGTCCTGTTTCAAGCTGTCCATCTGAAAGGTCAACTGTCTCTTTGCTCTCTCCACCTCTTCATGGGTCTGGTGCGTGGCCGTCAGCATCTTGTCAGTTTCAGCGCTCTGATGAGGACAGTTGGATTAATGCAATCGGCTCTTTGGAATTCCTTCGACGGTGAACAAATGTGTTGGGTGAAGAGCTTGCAATCATGGACATTATTGGGATGTACAGCAGCCTATATATGTCAGCAAGATGTTTGTCAATCAAGTCCATCCTAACCTTGTATAGACAATAATGAACAGTAAATATTGTCCAATACCTTGCGCAGCAGCTCTGCGTGGTCGGCGACCAGCTCAGTGTGTTTCTCCTTTAGCTTGTTGTAGCGTTGTTCAGTCAGCTGGGCCCGCTCTGCACAAACACAAAAACACTGTTGGCCCAAAAAAATCCTTTTTGCACAGTAGTGCAAGTAGAGTATGTCATTGTTTAAGGAAACAACTTTTGTTTGGTGGCTTATACATGGCTTGAATACAGATTATCCTTGCCCCTGTTTTTATACATACAGTAATGTAATATTACACACATACACACACACACGCACATATATATATATATATATATATATATATATATACATATATATATATACATATATATATATACATATATATATATACATATATATATATATATATATATACATATACATATACATATACATACATATACATATATATATATATACATATATATACATATACATATATATACATATACATATATATACATATATATACATATATATACATATATATACATATATATATATATATATGTGTGTGTGTGTGTGTATATATACATATATGTGTGTTACATACATACATACATACATACATACATACATACATACATACATATATATATACATACATATATATACATATATATACATATACATATATATATATATATATATATATATATATATATACATATACATATACATATATATATATACATACATATACATATACATGTACATATATGTTCTCCTCTCTGTGTCTCTCGCCATCTCACTTTCTCTCTCCTTCCCTTCTCTCTGTCTCTATCTCACTCTCTCCCCCCTCTCTCTCTGTCTCTAGCTCACTCTCTCCCCCTCTCTCTCTCTCTGTCTCCAGCTCACTCTGTTTCTCTGTCTCTATCTCACTCTCTCCCGCTCTCTCTTTATCTCACTCTCTCCCCCTCTTGCCATCTCTCTCTTTCTCTCTCTCTATCTCTCTCTCTCTGTCTCTATCTCACTCTCTCCCCTCTATCTCCCCCCTCACCCTCTGTTTCTATCACACCCTCTACCCCCTCTTGCTGTCTCTGTCTCTATCTCACTCTCTCCCTCTTCTCTCCCTCCTCTCTCTTT
>OMKY01209686.1:0-27416 GCA_900302395.1 Bregmaceros cantori | reverse complement strand
AGAGAGAGAGAGAGAGAGAGAGAGAGAGAGAGAGAGAGAGAGAGAGAGAAAAAAATCGGCAACTAATCGATTATGAAATTTCTGACGATTAACATTACTGACTGCATACCTCTAGTTTTTAGCAGGGCTTTGAACCGATATTTTTTCCCAATCGGTTGGTTCCGAACAGAAACTAAATTAGAACGTTTAAGGTTATGAGTTCCACCAATAAATTGACGTTCTCGAATATTGTTCCCGGAACGGTTAATTTCGTTCCCGTCAGCTTTTTAACGCTATATTATGACCGAGGTCTCGTTGCGTGTCGGGGCGAACCCACAACCACACACTCACACACAGAGAGTCCTGCGACGATTCATACTTCACTACTGCATCATACATTTTATAAATACTGTTGTTTTGTTTTTGAAGTTATCCCAAAGTGCACTCCTTTGAGGAACTAAATAAAACTGCTATTAACCGGTTACGATCATTTTTTAAATAACTGTTCCTGTTCCAGAACATAAAAAATAATAACGTTTCCAGTTTCGTTTCTGTTCCCTGGAAAATGCAAAAAGTTCCCGGTTTTCGTTTTCGTTCCTTGAACCGGTTCAAAGCCCTGGTTTTTAGATATAATTTTAACAGATTATTTAGTGAATCTTTAAATGTTTGCATTATGCTCTTATCGTTTCTATAGCAACCCAGGTGAAATAAATTGCTGCTGTTCAATATTGTTCCACCTTTATGCCAGATGGATGTCCCTTGCAGAGTGATTTACATTTTTCGCCCTTTGTGAATTGACCTTGATTCATTTTGCTTTGACGTCTGAACACGGCTGAGAATTGATTATTCCTGCCCTCCAGTATTTATACCCCGGTCACGGCTGGTGGCGGATGCCGACGACGGCAAAGCTGCGGGTTGCTGCCATTGTGCCGAAATAACAGAAAGGGAAAGCTTTATAATTCCGTCATGTGGCAGCTTAATGGAGCATAGAATATACATCGACACCCCATTGACCTTTTTTCTGTATTTCCCAAATAGTTCTAGGGCGTTTTACTTTGGCCGGCGAATACATTTGTCTTAATTACGCGCTACACCGTGCTAAAGTATTAAGCAAAATGAAGTCTGGTGTGAGATTTTCATTACTGCCGGGGCCGGCACACACGGTGATTCATTATTGAGGTCTGCTCCTGCTGGGGTGTTTAAATATCGGGGCCTCGTCTCCGTGATGGGGTTAGCGTTGCAATCAGTGCCGACGGAATCAATTGACTAGTTTGATGCATTAAGTTATGCTTTTTTTTCTTTTTGGGACCTGTCTGAGGTGTACACAGTAAATTTTGCAGTGTTAAATCAACCCTTAAAGAGTTAAATTTAACACTGTGTACGAGTGTATTTGGTGCTTATCAGATTTGGTGTTAAATTGATTCTTTCCGGCTTGACACCATTATGCAAAGGTGCAGAGCTTCTGTGGCTTCGCCAATTGTACTCTGCAACCTCATTGGTCACTAAAATTTACATGACGGCGAGACGAGTCGACCCGTGACGGTGTGACAAGTCGACCCGTGACGACTTTACTGTCTGACCAGTCGACCCGTGACGTCTTGACAGTGTGACCAGTCGACCCGTGACGACTTGACTGTGTGACTAGTTGACCCCTAAACCCCCCCCCACACCACTGTCGTATCTCAGGGACACAATTTTCAAAAGTCACAATTTGGATGGAGTTAACTTACTGAAGGCATCCTTATTTTTATCGAAATATAATTAATGTGGCAAGATTGAGTTTGGCGGGTTGTTGAAATTATTTGAGTTCGTTCAAAGCTAATTTTTCATGGGGCGGCAATGTGCGTGCTTGAATGAAATTAATTCAGAAAATTCTTCTGAACAAGTTGTTGAGTGCTCTTCGAAAGCACTCAACTGCCCTTTTCTGATTTTTCTAAATTTGGCAGTAAAATGAGTTTCATTTCTCATCAGCCTTTTACAAAGTTTGCGTGGGCTGTTGAAATTAGATGAGTTAGTTAAAAGACAATTCGCCATGAGGCGTTAATGTGCATGCTTGAATTTAATTCATTCGGAAAGTTATTCTGAACAAGTCGTAGAGTGCTTCTCGAACGCACTCGACTGCCTTTTTAAGCAAAGATTGTCAATTTGCCAGTAAAAGATGAGATTATTTTTTTCGTTCACAAATCCCTAATATAAACATAGAACACATTCCTTGTCAGATGTCACCCAATCTAGTTGGCATTGGCTGCAAAATGTTGTATTTTGTATTCTCTTTTCTTAAGCTACTTCTCCACAAAAAAACTGAAGGCACAGTTTGGCACATCTCAGTTAAGTATAGTTCAGTTAACGGGGAACGTGTTTCCGCTGTTCTTAACGCGGCCATGAGGGGGGAGGTGCCTAGTTTTTAAAATCTCAATTTTGATACGCCAGTTCTTACCACCACCCCTGTGTGTGTGACATACCTCCCCATTAGCACATGAATTCACAACACTGCCGGCTGTGTGCTGTGGCTGCTGTAAGGGGGTAGGGTGGGGGATAAAGTTGTCGGCCCCTTACTGGTGCCTGCCTTTGTTCTATTGATGCCTGCCAGACTGGGGAGGAGGGGGGCACACGACCCGCTCGTGTGATTGGGCGGCCACGTTGCGTCACCCCCTCGGAGTGTGACCAATCGGCGACCAGCAAACGTGGCCATGGACGGCCAGATTCTGGACCCCCAACTGAGTGGGTCCTGAAACCTGGCCCGAACTGATCTATAATGACATGTTGCTCCTGACTCCTCTTGTCCAATTATATTTTCTTGTTTTTTCATCTCACTCACGTATCTTCTCCCATTCCCGCCGGGGATGCATACAATATCTGTCATGCCTACAGATCTCCGCACAACAAGAATAGCCCTATCTCTCATGGGCTACTACGCTAAGCCTATTGGCACCCCAACCACCAAATGAGACTTGAAGGGGGCTCTCTCTAGTCCCCGAGCTCTTTTAAACCTGCTTGGTAGAAAGGGGTCAGTCGCACACTTGTACAGCAATCCAATGATGGCCTGGGGCTAGACTTCCTGGTTATGCAGAACAGAGGCAATAACCTTAAGGAGGACTTGAAACGCTTCCTGCAATCACCACCCCTCTTCACTTACACACACACACACACAAGGGACACACACGGGTATGGTATGCCATTAGGGATGTGCATCTTTCCTGGTCTGCTGATTCGATTGCACATCGTAATTTTTTTTTTCTTCATTTTCTTCTTGCATACGCACACAGACAGATTTTAACGATTTATTTATTTTCATAACGAGAGTATTGGGAGGAATGATCCATTTATTGATCCAGGAATTTTAAACCTTTTATTCACAAAATGACTGTTGTGTTATATCAATGTATTATTATATTTAGTATAAATATTGTGGATTGATAAGATATCAAATGAGGAGGTATTGACAAGAATGGGAGTTGCATCACCAGTACTACTGCAGACTGTGAAAAAATTAAAACTGCAATATTTTGGGCATATCAAACGCCATGAGTCACTTGGAAAAACACATTCTGGAAACAAAGATGGGGGTAAAAGAGGAAGAGGAAGACCAACAAGAAGATGGGAGCAAGACATACAGGACTGGTTGGGGACGACAACAACAGAAGACAGAGTGCTGTTTCGCAGGAAGGTTCAAGAGGCAACGTCCTACAGCAGGACAAGCTGAAGAAGAGAGAGAGAGAGATAAAACATTGGGAAGGCAACTTCTATGGGGCATCCTTTTCGCATAATCGACCCTGGTATTGTCAGAGCTTTGCAGTCTCCGACTTCTTCAAGTTTGTGTTGGTTTATTTTAAGATTTCCCCAGGGGCATCCAGCAAAAGCATCGCGCTTCGCGACTAGAGCCAGAGAGAGATCAAGAAACCAAGGCCCCACCGATGTAAAGGCCCCCGGCTCCCAACCTCCTCGTCCGCCGCGGCTGTTGACACCCCAGGGTTAATGCACGGGCCGACGACTGTCTGTATCAGCACTCAAAAGTGTCGGAGGAGGCCCCAGCAGCACGGATGAAGAACAAACACTTGTAACACAACAACTAGACCCTCCAGAAATCTGCGATTGCGCGATCGCAGATGTTTTCGCGGTAAAGACAAGCTTACGTGGAATTTACCATGTCGTGCAGAAAATGCCCCATTGCGTGGAATACTCAGTTTTCACCCGCGGCCTTATAAGTTATCAAATGGTAACCATAGATCTGATTAAATCATCTTTTCTATATTCACAATTGCTACTTATTCCAGGAAAAAAACATTTTGTGTATTTTGAGTACTTCAGTAATCGTTAGTTGCTGCCCTAATTGAAACCACTATTGTTATAAAATTGATTTGTATTGTATTATTTTATTTATTATTTTATTGTGTTTTAGACTGCCACTTGCAGAAATGTTGCGAAAACATTTTTGCACTACACTGCTTTGTAGAGATTTGATATGCAATGAAATGCACTGAAATGGCTTCAATAAAATTGCCTTAGAGGAACAAAAAAAAAGTTAATTATTTTATAAATACAGTGTTTCTGTGTTTTGGTGTTGCAGTTAATTTAATAAGATCATTTTTACTTCATTATCACTTAATGAAAATAGGCTTGCTTCATAACTAGTCATTTTAGGTTGTTATTTCATGCTCGCAGAATATGGAATTTTAAGCCGCAGAATTTTGCGGAAACATTAAATTGCTCTTCGCGGAAATGGGAATGTGCTTCGTGGAAAAATGTTTTGTTTTTTTTTCGCGGATTCCTGGTAGGTCTAAACAACCCTTGTCTGACCCCACTACCGACATCCATGACATTACAACCACAATCCTCGCTGACCATCAACAATATCACACGTAGAACTCACTGTGGGTGAAATGCCCATCCGATGTCCTCTGAAAATGCTGTTCATTTTATGCGCACTCATATGCCACACTCAAATGCTTTGACGAGAGTAATAATAATTCATTTTATATAGCGCTTTTCTAGACACTCCTAGACGCTTTACAGATAGGAAAGAAAAAGCTAATGGACTAAGGAAAAAAGAAAAAAACAAAAACCCAAATAAAATAAGCAAACACACAAACAAAACTGTAGACAAAGGGAAGGAACCTGGAGAAGCAGATTAATTGTCAAAGGCTATCTTGAACAGGTGGGTTTTTAGGTGGCTTTTAAATGATGTGAGGGAGTCGGAGTTGCGGATGGCGAGTGGCAGAGAGTTCCAGAGGGTTTGGGCTGTGGGGAGAGTACCGCTGAAATCAAGCGTCCGTGTTTGTATTTATACACACGCAGACGTTACGCTCCCAGCAACCCTTGTTCTATGCATCCCCCTTCAAGAATTGCAGGCGATGTGTTTTTTTTTTTTTATGTATCGCTACGGAACCGGAAATGTATTTTCATTCATTTTCACAAAAGTTTGAACGCACACATGCACACGCAGACACACACACAGCGCTATCCTCTAATGCACTCCCTTGCACCGGGACAGCACTTTATCTCAGAAATAGGTCTGCTTGGCATTCAGCAAAAAAGGCTGCACCATGGGCACCAGCAACGGAGGGAGTGTAGGATTGAAAAAAAAAAAAAAAAAAAAGACAGTCGATTGGTTGGTGGAGGGATTGGGTGAATGCATGGGTGGGGACGCAAGCCGGGGTGGGAAGAGAAATATTTCTCTGTGCTTTTAAATGCGCTATCTGGGTTATAGGCTTGTCGTTTCGACACGGCTGTGCATTTATTTATTAATTTCCTTCATGTTTTGTTTTGCTTCCCACCTCGACACTCTTTCCCTGTTTCATAAGATCACACAATTTCACCCTGCTGGTAACAATTGTAGTGTTAACTTTTGTGCCACACAGGCACAATTTATTGGGATAGGAATAGGGCTGCAACCATAGACTGTATAAATATGGACGTCGCATTCGCTTCAGCTGGCGTGCCGACTTCCGTGTGCTTCTGTGAGTCGAGTGGGCGGAGTCGACTACCAAAAGCATGGAGCCTATGGGATTTACAATAGAAATCTAAACATTTTAGCAGGCCGTTTAACCTATTTAAAGATCGTTTCTAATTGATGTTTTAATGTATTTTGTCGAGATAATTAATGGTTCATTGTGTGAGGGGGGGGTCATAATTTCACAAACACGTCAGATTTGGCGATGGGATTCCATTCATTCTGACTCTGTCGTTGGCGCCCCTAGCGAACAGTACCACCGGTAGAAGTCTCTATCTCTCCTGGTACCGGATATACGGGTACTTTCAACAATGGCAGCGCGCAGTCGGCTGGCACTAAAGAAAAAATGATGAAAGCAATGGGATGACGTCATGCACGCTGCGTCTACTTTATATACAGTCTATGGGCTGCAACTAATGGTTATTTTGATGACCGATTAGTCGCCATTTTTACTGACGATTAATCGGTTATTTTTTTTGTTTAAAATCGGAGCGATTATTAACGTGAAACATTGATTATTAAACGTTTGCAATTTCAATACTGCAAATCAATACTGCTGTTCTGCTATCTTTACTTATTTGTAACATTTCCAAGTGCCTACTGATCCGTGCAAACACATCATATTTTGGGATTTCACCCAAGCTTACTTGTTATTTTTGTGGTTTGTTTTGCCTTAGGGCTCAATCGTATTCACTATCCAAGAGAATGGATGGGGCCTTGCCACTGTGAATGGAGACTGGCATTGGGAACATTATATAGTCAACAAGTTTGTGCGAAGAATGGGCCAAACAAGGAAATGATTAATCGTTGCCGATTAATCAATTATCAAATTAGTTGCCGGTTATTTCAATAATCGTTTATCATCGATTTCGTTGAAGCTCTACTGACAATTAATCAATTACTCGGTTTATTGTTCGTTTAAAATCAGAACAATTATTAACTTGCTGAAACATTATTAAAAGTTTGCATTTTCAATATTGCCAAAATGTTCCGTTCCGCTGTCTTCTTATATCATATTGAGTTTTCACCAACCTTACTTCTTATTGTTTGAGTTGCCATGGGGCTTAACAGTAATCAGTATCCTTTAGACGAGTTTACGTGCGAAACACTGGGGGGAGTGATTTTGTCCCCCGCTTCTGCAGGTCAATTCCAGTGCCTATATGTATGTATATAAAGTCTGGTAGAAGACCTCGGTACGTGGACACAAAAACACACCTCGACAGGTGACTTTTATGGGGGACCTGTTTAGCATAATTGCCCTTATGTCCTTGCGGAGCTTTGCACACTATGAGTGATTGTAGTTATCAATGTATTTATATATGTTTTAATGTTTTAAATATGTGAAACAATGTGTGAAGTTGCTGCTTACCTGTAGCCTGTGTTTATTTTCTTCTCTGCACCCTTGCAAGTGTTTCTGTCGATAACATTTGTGAATTCTGCGTGGAGCACTAAGCACGCACTGCCGGGACCTTGAATGGATGTCTCAGAGAAATGGGCTTTGGGTTCTTCTTTCAGTGCTTTATTTTGTGTTTGTGGCCTTGTGTTGACTTCCATTCGCGTGCGGAACGAATGGAGCAAGGAGTAGTTACGCCTTGCCTTTGTGTCCTGCTTGTCGGACCTTATCAAGACGGGAACACGCGCTCTCAAAACGAACCAGTCAATCATCACAACCTGCTGTTTGGCAACATCAAAACAAGCCTCGTTTTTGCTGTAAATTCACTGTGCCGCCGTGCGTGTGTGTGTATGTCCGTGTGGCCTGTGCATTGGTGTGGTCAATCTAATGGAAACTAGGGCTGCAACTAACGATTATTTCAATAATCGATTAGTTGCCGATTATTGAAGCGATTAGACGATTAATCGGTAGGATATTTTTCCTCGGAAAAATACCCAAAATACTCTCAAAAACCAACAATGACAAGAGATGAATCTTGTCAACTTGAAAGATAGTCAACTTTGGTCTTGTTAAACAGCAAATGTGCTAACAATTAAGATCGTTTTCTTCATATTCATACTTTATTTTCTAAATTTGTGTGGCCCAAGAGGGGGTGTTGTTAGCACAAATGTGCTGACAATAACAGTGATTACATTTCTTTCCGATTATCGATTATTACATAAGTTGCCGATTTGAATTTAATTAATTTTATAATCGATTAGTCAGTGATTAATCGACTAATCATTGCAGCCCTAATGGAAACGTTGATGTACATACATTAGTGGATTTTTCAAGTATCTGCATTTGTAGAAGTGTTTATTTCTCTGACAATGTTTTACTTGTACTCAGTAGATTTTCTACAAAAGTATCAGGGTTTTTACCTTATTACTTCGCTATGTATCTAAGCAGTATAGTTTACGGAGCCCCGCCGTTCATTTATGAAGCGGAAAAACATGCTGCACGTTATTCTTCCTTCTGCTCTTTTCAACACACCGCACGCCATAGAACAGGGCAATTAATAGCATCTATATCGCAATCTTTGCGCCGCACTTATGTAAAAGTCTACTTACCTTACTGGCTCAACGGCCACGCACTTTTAAAATGTACTGCGGATAAAGCGTAAACACAGACAAAGCGCAAACGCGGACAAAACGCACCGCCTTCACCTCCATGGTGACGTAAGTGCTTTGCGGCCTTCGCCCGCAGTACATTTTAAAAATCAAAATAGAAAGGGTCAATTACTCAAGATACCGGTGTTCCACGGGCTGGGGAGGATTCCATGAATTTCTAGGAGTGCAGCGATCGTGTTTTTTTGCTTCCGATCCCGATCCTTTAATTTTAAGGATACCGAGTACCGAGTCCTGATCCCCGATCCAGAGTCCCGATAGAGTCCTGATCCTGCAGAAATTGGTCGTACCCAACCTATTTGGCAAAATTGTCAATTTCAATAATAGTCAAAGTAATGAACAATCATTTGGCTCCTTGACTTATTTACCGACGCTGTTTGGGACAAAATCAAGAGTCCCTATCCTTGGAAAAATGTCTGATCGGCCACCGATCTGAGGATCGAATCGGTGCACCACTAATCATTTCCATGACAACATCCGTGATCGCGGATCCCTCGTAGCTCTTTCCAGTGCATACTCAAACCTCTATTGTGTGCATGCATGTGGCCGTGTGCCTTCAGGTACAGTATGCATAGGTGCGGTGAATATGTGTATTTTACACGCGGCATGCATATTTATGTGCCTGTTTGTGCGCACACGTGTTGGTGTCTTTTACATGAGTGTGCACATCTTTGCGCGCGTGTGCGTAAAGACTGTTTAGGTGTACATGCCGGTAGGATCTATGTGCGCTTGCACGGTGCCTGCGCACGCTTGGTCTTTGCTCCAGCGGCGCTCACTCGGAGCAGCGTGACAGGATGCTGACAGTGGCGCGAGCTGCCTGATGTCGGCTCATCAATCGCTGTCTTGTGGCGCCTGCCTTGACAGCTGCTGTGACGCACACTGTGACCGCACGCGCACGGAAACGCACACGCATATCCATGTTCATACAAATGGGTGCACAAATGAGTATACACACACACAGACTTGCTGTATATGTACACAAGACCACACAAACACTTAGCGGGCGTGCAGACATCCACACACACACACCTCTTTCACCTCCCTCGGTGCTATCTCAATCAAAGGTGACACACATCAAGTCAACCTACCGCGCACATCAGGAGAGGCCTGGCTTTAAATAGCCAGCGCTGTGTGGGCGTTGCGCGCTGCCTGGCAAATAGCCTGTTTGGTATCCAATTTGTGCATACCGAGCTGCTGTGCACAGGGGCAGATGGACGGGAACTGCTGTACGCTTCAAAATGTATTAAACACGTTATCATGAGGCTGTCTTTCTGTTATATGGTACTACTCTTTGGCTGCCGTACACCCAAATTATCCATGGCAATCTTTTTTTTTTTTGGGTATAAATGAGTTTACGTGCAAAACACTCGGGGGAGTCATTTTGTCCCACGCTTCTGCAGGTCACTTCCGGTGCCTATATTCATCTATATAAAGTCTGGTAGAAGGCCGCGGTACGTGGACTCAAAAACACACAAAACGCACACCAGTTCAAAATCCAACCACTAGATGTCGGTCTGTGACCAGAGTTACACATCACCCCCCTAGCTCATCATTTTTCATAAATATTGATGAAATACAGTCAAAATCCTACTTGAATTTACTCAACGTGTGGTCACATGTTCTTCTGGACCAATAGGCTGGCTGCTTCTAATAGTAATTCCAAAAATAATGAGAAAATGGAAAGGTTTGCACTGATTATTAAATCATGCAGTTGTGGGTCACAGATCAGCATGAGAGCATTAGGGTGTGGAATAGCACAGTGCAAGTTACCACCATTCTTTTTAAATAACCCTGTAGGTATGTGTTCTCAACGAATAGACATGTTGAAAACTAGCCAAATACACGGAAAACTAAGTGGCACCGGACGTGACGTTCAGAGAACAAATTTAACCGGAAATACCCGCCCAACTCGTCTACACGAGCACCATTTTTCCCATTTTCTTCATTGATTCGGTTAGTGTGAAAGCGGGGAGAGGCGAGAGCTGAGATGCAATATATGACCGTGATGGGAAGCAATCTCACGACGCTGTGTGTGCTGAGATTACAGGCACAAGACTATGGCTGCGGCTGGCTTCAGCAGCTGCAGTCTTTTTTTTTTTCCAAGTTTTATTTTTTGGGCGGCAGCACCGTTTTTTATTCTTTTTCTCTCTCTCTCTCCCACTCTCTCTCTCTCCCACTCTCTCTCTCTCTCTCTCCCCCCCTCCAGATGGAGTGCCGGCATTGTCCTTCTCCATCAGCTCTCTGACCTTGATTGGCATGCTGGCCGTGATCACATACACGGTAAGGATCCCACATCCTTCCAAACATACTAAATAAACATCCATAACTCCTCACACTTCCTTTTTCCTCAGGAGGTTCTATTGAAACATTCTGAAAGAATTACCAAAATAATAAACTATAGATGGAATCGTCTGCCACGGCACACAGTCCGCAGCTCTCCTGAGCAGGGCTCCGAAACGGTTCAAGGAACGAAAACTGAAACCGAAAACAAACAGAATTGTATGGAATTTTACGAGGAGCAGAAACGGAAACAACAAAAAAAAAATTCTTCAACTGTTCCGGAATAGAAATGGAACATTATGAAATCCACAAAACCGGTTAAAAACGTTTTTTTTTTTGTTGTTCTCTATAAATGTAACATATCTTATGCCTGGGAAATTATTTCCGTCCACTTTCACTGCCAGTCATCAAACCCCATGCATCTGGGGCTCCATCTTGTGGACAGACGAGGAAGCGAACATAATAAAACTGGGGTTTTCACGTTAATATAGTTGCACTGGCGTTTGATAGTCCACCAAATATATTTTACATAAACCACATCAAAACTTAACATTGCACAAAATAAGGAACTTTAAGACATAAATGTTGAGTTCCGAACTGATCCTGGACCGATATTTTGGTGGTGGAACGGTTCATAGAATGAAAACGTTAAAAAAAAGGCCTGCCTGAACCGTTCAGAACAGAACATTTTAAAAATAATTTTGTTTTTAAGCCCTGGTTCTGAGTCTGTGTTGGCCCCTTGCTCGCTCTCTGTCTCTGTGTATGTGTGTATTTCTCTCTCCCAAGTCTGTTCTCCACTGAACATTGACATAATTCTAGACATGTTGTTATGTTTTATGAACCCAGTGACCTGGGAGAGACCTGACTCCCAGCACGCTGGCGTGTTCAGCCGTCTAATGTACCATGTGCTGGGTCTACACGGGCCTGTGTCGTGTCACCGCCTTCGTCCCATCAATCCTCCATCAAGTTGCAATCAAACGTCATCTTTCTGTGGCTACAGAAATATTTTGGTGCTGGCAACACAGGCCCGTCATTACCTGGAATGGAGCACAAATAGTCTCATCACAGCCCATTAGATGGAATTCTGAATGTTCAACATGCCGGGGTCTTCGGCCATTTACCTGGGTCCGTGTGTGGAAACAGAATTTCATCTGACCCATTTTGGATACTTTTTTATTGATCCTTGGGGACAGATTCTTTGTCGGAGATACAGAGACACAGCATAGCATTGAACATGTAATTATGATAATAATAATAATAATAATAATAATACTAATAATAATAATAATAATAATAATAATAATAATAATAATTGAGGTAAAGGCTTAAATAGATAGGCAAGTTCTCATTGTAGCTTCACTGTACTGCCTTAATCGCAGGACAGAAAGGACCTTCCGAAGTGGTCAGTTTTTGCAGCATGTTCATAGCAACCGCCCATTGTGTGATGATTGTTATTATTGAGAGCGCTTTGTATTTTGACCCTCCCGTGGCTCTCAACAACAGTATTGTGCTATGCCTACCACAGAGCTATCACCTGTTTGTCATGCGCAGATGCAAACTAGGTGGGCATCGCACGCGCCATCTTGGATCTTCCGGTGCCTTATTGTTGCCTATGGCAACTCTGGTACTTGACCGAGGTCCGAGCACACATAACACACAAAACACACACCACTTCAAAATCCGACCACTAGATGTCAGTCTGTGACCAGTTACACATCACACCCCTTCCTTCGTTCACAGTTGTGCATAAATATTGATGAAATGCAGTCAAAATCCGACTTAAAGTTACTCACCGAGAGGTCACATGTTCTTCTGGACCAATAGGCTGGCTGCTTCTACTAGTACTCCTGAAAAGAATGGGAAAATGGAACGGGTTGCACTGGTTATTAAATCATGCATTTGTGGGTCACAGATCCGCATGAGAGCATTCGGTGTGGAATAGCACACCGCAAGTTAAATGGCACTGGTCGTGATGTTCAGAGGTCTTCAAAAAAACACTCAGATGTTGAACTGCCACTGGGACGTGCCGAATTGGAAAAGGACACTGAATGAGTTAAAAAAAAAACAGGTTTTCGTTGTGTTGTCTCAGTTGCAACAAACTCCTCCTCCCCTCCTCCCTGGCCAGCTATCCATCAATGTCAGCGACATGCAGTCATCAGTGGCTGCAGAGATAACACGGTGGCGCTAATGTTGTGTCCCTGGGACCGCAGCACAAATAGACCGGGTCTCATTAGTGAAAGGTACATCTATGTGGGCACAGTGCACGGAATGAGATCATTCAGCACTCCATGTTTGTCATTGTGTTTTGTACAACATTCTGTGTGAATAATAATAATAATAATAATAATAATAATAATAATAATTAGAGCTGCCATTGATTAATCAATGATAATCGATTATTAAATTAATCGCCAACTAATTTGATAAACGATTAATCGGCTGCATTTAATCGTTTCATGGTTTGGCCTATTCTCTGCTCAAACGTGTTCAATATATGTTGTTCCCAATGCAATTTTTCCAGTGTCAAGGCCCCCAATACAATAAAGACAACACTTAAGCTTGCGTGAAAGCCCAATATGTTATAATTTAGCCTGTAAGAGTAGGCTCTTTCATGCTTGTACGATAAAATGGAGATAGCATAACAGCAAAAAGTTTGTTATATTAACATTGCAACTTTTAATAATGTTTCTCAATCATAATTAATGTTAATATTAGTTCTGATTTTAAAGGAAAAATGAACCGATTAATCGTCAGTAAAAATGGCTGATTAATAGATTTTCCAAATAATTGTTAGTTGCAGCCCTGATAATGATAATAATCATCATCATCATCATGATGACCATGATCCTCCAAGGCAACACAAAGTCCCTAACAATGGAAAACACAAGACAATAGAAATGAGGAAAAACCTCCCAACTCTTCCCTTGACCGATAAGCAGACTCTCACTCGGAGTCACACAAATTGTTAGAAAACAATTCAATGTGGACCTGCTGGAAAGAAAGTTAGAAGATTATGTGGAAGAATGTGAGTAAATCCATGTAACCAGTGGTTACTGAGACACAGCCTAACTGCGCGTTAACACCAACGCGAATCATAAGTAAAGTAAATGGTTAGGCGTGAACACTTGCGAACGTTCGTCTTGCGCAAATTGAGAGCAGCCGCCGCTGACGCTTTGTCTGTTGGTCCGTGCCGCGTGAGGCCATGTGACCAGCGCCTACTTGACTTGAAGCAGTCCCTCGGCTCAGCGCCAACTTGACCCGAAGCATTCCCCGGGAAACTTCGCCCAGGGGCTGCTCAGAGGAAAATGGCCAGGTTGAAAGCCGCATAAAGCAGCGAGGGCTTCACTCCCGGTCCGTTGGCCGGGTAGGAGAGCGCGTGGTGGCGGAGCCTCCCCGCGTCCCTCCACCCGGAGTCTCCGGGAGGAGAGTGTGGGGTGACGGACCCTCCGCCGCTCTTGCCGCCTTCGCTCGAGCAGGAGAGTGGGAAACTGCACGGTTTTTGGTGATGGTGCTCTAGATATGCCGCTAGAAAAACAAAATGCAGCAACCTGTTACAAGCTTAGAAAGCAGAATTTTTTTCCGCCCAATTTGCTTTTGGTTAGAACACATACTTCATTCATAGTAGTTTGTTTTGCCTATTTATTTGGAACGACATTGTGACGTCACTCGTGGAACTTGTCGTTGTTTACATTCCTGCATGCGCACCGTGCACAAGCCGACATGCCTGGAAATCGCTGCGTTAACGGCTGTGGAGCACCATTGCGCATCGTGCAAGTTACATTCCTTTTGTTTCCCCAAATGGAACCCTACCGCAATCCAACGACATGGAAAGACGGCATCTTCATGGCTGCTGTTGGTCTGTTGGACGGGACGAGGGTGTGTTCGCTACATTTCTATTCAGGTTCCATTCAAGTTACCTAAAATATTTGTCCAATGAGTGTCTAGTATGCTGCGTTTCCTTCGCACAGAGTTGGTTCGTCCGAGATGCCTCACAATGCTGTTGAACCACGTGATCGCGTAAGGACCAATGGGGTGACCGCATTATCTCGGAGGCTCCTACTTGTAGCTTAATGGAATGTGCAGGTGCGCACAGCCGCACCGGTTGACATGCGAACAGGGAGCGACTGTTGACATTCGAGGCCGCTCCTACTACGTATAATGAGCTCCTCCGCAACCAATGCGATGAGTTTGGAAGCGAACTCAAATTACTAACTAATTACTATCATTGTTTCAGTGTTATAGGAGTTTGATTTGAAAGTTGTTTAATACAACACACTGTACCGACCGTTGAGTGTTTTTGGTGTCCACGGATATACCTGACTGACAGAGACAGTCCAGTCATTTGACAGGCTCTACGGAGGACTGTGAGCCTGGCAATTTTAACCAGGCTAACGCCAGCCGGGCCCCCACACAACTTTCCTTCCATTGTGTTTGCGCAGCAACTTATGGCCGTTACCTCAGGTGGTGTGCAGGCTGCGCTGCAAAGGCCATTATTAATAATATGGACGCATGGGGTGCATCCGTGGGGAGCCCGGTGTACAGCCATTAAGGATTCATTCTTACCGCAGCGACCTGTCTTCCATTCAACCTGTCTGTGCTTCTCTAGCACTCTGTGTAGCTATTTCTATTCAACATCTTTATCTCAGCCTAGCATGCTCTCAACGTGCTGCTCTCTCCTTGCAAATAAATCCAATGGTTTTCTATCGAGCAGGGCTCCAAACCGGTTCAAGGAGCGCAAACAGATACCGAAAACGAACAGAATTTTGTGGAAATTTACGAGGAGCAAAAACGAAAACGGAAAAAAAGGAAAAAAAAAAAAATTCAACTGTTCCTGAACAGAAACTGAACATCATCAAATCTAAAGAACGCTTACAAATGTGTGTGTGTGTGTGTGTGTGTGTGTGTGTGTGTGTGTGTGTGTGTGTGTATATATATATTTTAACACCTATGTCTGGGAGTCTATTTCCGGTTGTGCATCCATCCAACTTTCACTGTCAGTCATCAAGCCCCATGCATCTGGGGCTCCATCTTGTGGACAGACGAGAAAGTGAATGTAATGACGTTTTAAACCCGGTTTTCACATTAATAAAGTTGCACTGAAGTTTGAAAGTCCACCAACTATATCTAAACTTAACATTGCACAATATGAAGAACTAAGCATGAACAAAGTTTTTGCGTTCCGAACCGGTTCAGAACCAATGTTTTGGTGGTGGAATGTTTCTGAGAACGAAAACGTTAAACATAGGCCTGTCTGAACCGTTTGGACGTTTTAACACTTTACAGGCAATTTCTTTTTGTTTTGAAGTGCACACACAGACAACAAAGGAAAACAATGTATTAACTGCTACTGTACTCAGTGTATCACCGAGTACCGCCGCCTACTGACTCATTCACCCTATACATGTAGTCCTACCGTGTTGTTGCAGAAAACAGAAAAAAAGTAACAAACCTGTTTTGGCAAAAGTAAGGAGTAGAAATACTGATATTTTTTAAATCTACTTAGTAGAAGTGAAGAAGTACAGATAGTTGAATATTATACTTAAGTACAGTGCTTGAGTATTTCTACTTCGTTACTTGCCATCTCTGGCAACGGTCCAATCATTTATTTTCAGGCGGGCCTGAATACCTTACTTTACTATCAAATATATTTGCATGTATGTCAGTTATACTTCATCTGCCCTTCCCAAACTCCCCGTTTCCCCCACCACCGGCTTGTTTATTATCAGCATCAAGGCGCTGTCTAGAATATGTACAGGCTCTGTGTACGTGTGTTATCTCGCTCACCTCCCCAGAGCCGACGCTCCCACACTGGGACACTAGCGGCGTGCCGGCACGAGTGAGGACATTTTATTGTATTTGTTAAAGCCACTGCTGGGGATAGGTGCTGACAGCTGACCTTCCCACTTTCCCTGCGAGATCACAGTGCCGTCCTGACAAATCGTACATTGGATTGGGTGTCGAGGGGTGTCGGAGGGTTGGGGGCTTCCTTAATAACTAAAGTGCTGCGCCAGGGACTTTTGAGGGGGACAATGTCGCTGCCATAACGACACCCGCCGCCATCACCTGCTCCGCTACTCTGGTGTGACTTTGTGGAGCAAATAATGAGGCGATGGTACGGTAAATGTAAATGTGTCAACAACACATTAACCCCATGCTGCCTGTGTTTCTGCACGGGTGTGTGTGTGTGTGTGTGTCTGGCTCACTGTTGCAAACCAGATTAAGTTTGCATTTGCATTTTGCGTTACTTGTTTTGTCCACATCAGTTGTTTGTCGCTGAAGTGTCTCGTCACATCTGATTTATATTTCTCTGTCGTCAATCATAAAGGTTCGTCAAAAGCGTTGCGGCTTATCTATATTGGAATGTGTCTTTCTCTTCACTCTAAAGCCACTTCTCCACTACAAAAACAAAATCAAGGCACAGTTCGGTGCATCTCAGTTAAGTTTAGTTTAGTTGAATCGGAACGTGTTGCCACTGTTCTTAACGCGGCCATGAGGGGGTGGTGCCTAGTCTTTAAAAACTCAATTTGATACGCCAGTGCTCACCCCATATCCCTGCACGTGTGACTCCCGATTAACGTATGAATTCACAACACTGCCGGCTATGTGCTGTGGCCGCTGTAAGGGGATAGGGGGGATAAAGGTGTCGGCCCCCTACTGGTGCCTGCCTTTGTTCTTTTGAGTCCTGCCAGACTGGTGAGGAGGGGGGGAGCACACGACGTGTGATTGGCCGGCCACGTTGCGTCACGTTCGGAAAGTGACCAGCCGGTGACCAGCAAACGTGGCCATGGACGGCCAGATTCTGGACCTACAACTGAGTGGGTCCTGAAACCTGGCCTGGCCGCTTTGCGTTCCTGGAGAAGCGATTTTCTGGGTGGATGTGCATGTGAACTGTGCCGTGCTGGCCTTAAGTAAGCCAGTGGAAAAGGGGCTTAACAGTCTGTTTCTCTCTCTCTCCTGTCTCATGTCTTTGTGATCAAGGTTACCGTAAAAATAAAAATAAAGAAAAATATATTTGAGGAACAATTAGGGTGGATTGCCCTAATGTGGGCCACTGCCCTAATGTGGGACACCTGAGCTCCAGTGGCTCTGCCTCCTCCCTAAACTAATGAATGTCAGTGAAACTATGGTAAAAGCAAACTATGGAAATGTGTCTAACATTAAGTTGAACTGTTCAACACTACATTTCACTGTCCCCTATTAGGAAACTGGCTGTCCCACATTAGGAAGTTGCAAAAAAGGCCCACATTAGGGCAATCCACCCTATGTGGATTGTTACTGGAGACCTGAATGAGTCGAGTGTGTGGAGAACGGCGTCGATGGAGCTGCTGAGGTGGTCAATGCTCTTTGTAACAGTTCCTCCCCAGCCAGGGTGCCTATACGGACTCATCATTAAAAGTAACTTGCTGAAGTCACGACCACTCCCTTCCCCCTTTCTCTGTCGCCCTCTCATTATTCTTCCAATCAATAGTTAAAAACAAATACATCTGCTTCCTGTCCGCACAGTTTAGACTCAGCACTTCTCTCCCGGGGCACGTGGCAGTGCCCCATTTTGGCAAGTAGTAGTTTCCGATGTGAAACTGCGACAACGAAAGTGTTTAGGCAAGCTCGAAGTGAATGCAACAAGTCGGATGTTGGAGTTGCAACTAGTAACTCTAGTTCAAATCAGTAATTTCCATGAATCCTGTGCAATCCACTGCAATACAGTTGCACTGAAGTTTGAAAGTCCACCAACTATATCTAAACTTTGCATTGCACAATATGAGGAGCTAAGAACAAACACAATTTTTGCAGTCCGAACCGGTTCTGGACCAATATTTTGGTGGTGGAACGGTTTCGAGAACGAAAACGTTAAACATAAGCCTGCCTGAACCGTTTGGAACTGAACGTTTCAAAAATAATTTAGTTTTCAAGCCTTGCTATTGAGTTTACATTGTTGCAATTTACTTGCAACTGGTAAAGATCGACTATAACCAAAATGGGCAAGTAAATAATTTCAATTTCAAAATGTTTAATCGTAATCGTATTTACTATTGAGATATTCAACATGATTGAAATTGAGGAAGTGAACGCACACACACAGCCATATCGATTTCATATCGACAGCTGCATTCACTGAGAAACTAAGCATAGGCACAAGTGTATGGGGCTGGATATGTTATATTTATGTTAAAATGCACCTAGTCCAAGTGACAAATAGTATTTTTATATTTACAGGCTGAAGTGCTAATATATTGTTTCCCACTGTGACTCTGAACCCCTGACTGTGATGCAGCAGTGTAGCACAATACAGCATTGCTAGCAGTTCGCAGGTCACTTGGAAAACGAGTTCAGTAAGTCACTGAAGTCAAACATGACTGTAGTTTACGAAAGAAGGTGTGATAAAGGCTGATATCTTCAGGAATTACTATTTCATGCAGAAGATCTGTGTTGTATGTATGTATGGTTGTCGTGGTTTGCCGAGTGTCCTGTGTGCTATATAATAATATAGCGCACATCGTAAACTGTCTTGCCAAAATATTGCGACAGAACACTTTTCAACTCACAACAAACACATCTGAGGTCAGTAAGTACAACCATAAATAATCCATATATAAGGCGCTCCGGATCGTAAGGTGCAATGTGCCCTTTTTTTAAAAGTACACCTTATATTGCGGTATATAATTTTCAGCAGCCATTACATAAGCAATAAACCACCATAATGTGCAGTCTACGTTTAACAACAGCAGAGGCATCTTTCACCTGAGGCAAAGCCACTTTTCTAGCATAGCGAAAAGTCCAAAATATGCATACAATCAGGTAGCAGGACACAGAGAGAGTATGGATAGCATTCACAAGTTTCCCAATGGCACCAATTAGCAGTCAACTGGTCTTATGAAAACCTGTACCCAGAGATGGGCAGTAACGCATTACATTTACTACATTTTTCACAAGTTACTTTCTACTTTAACTCAAGTAAATTTGAGGTGAAAAAAACTACTTTTTAACTGAAGTATGCGCAATTCACTACTCGTTGCATTAACTTGACCTTTAGTGACACCCGCTGGGAACTGTTGGCACATATGTTGGCGTCATATCTACCTCTCTCCCTCCCTCTTGGGTGCGCTCTCGCTCTTTCTTTCTCTTGGACGATCTCTCTCTCTTGGTCTCTCTCTCTCTCGGCGCTCTCTCTCCCTCTCACTCTCGGGCGTTCTCTCGGTCACTATCTCTCTAAAATCTTTTGTAAAGAGGATTTGTCCTATTTTATTTTTTACTGAAAGTTACTCAATACTCTCGCTACTTAAGTAACTCTTTTGTGGAGTACTTTTTTACTTTTCCTTGAGTAACTTTTTGGATGACTACTTTTTACTTTTACTTGAGTAATATTTTGCTGAGGTAACATTACTTTTACTTAAGCCGTTTTATGGCTACTCTGCCCATATCTGGGTGTACCCTACGGAGCCGGACAGAATTCGCACATCCATTCTAAGAATTCAAGAAGAGCCTGTATTTACGCTGCCGTCTGTATACGGATGTTCATAAGCAATGCTCTGGAGGTCGCTTCAGACGCAGCACACAGGCCGGAGCCAACGCTTGTGACTCTGTTGCCCCCAAAGTTTCTTGTGATATTGCTCCGTCTCGCCCAACGCTCACAAGATTGCTAAGTTCTTGGCCAACGGACAAATTGACGGATGAAACTACCTACGGAACTACCCAAGTGTCCGTTTCCGTTATTAATGGAAGGTATACATGGGCCTCAAGACGGGAGGCAAGCTGTGTGAACGCATAGAAGATCATTATTTAATATATTATTATTATTATTATTATTTCCGGCATCAGCGCCATTTTTTTCACCTTCTTTAGATAGGAATATTCAAAAACGGGGCTGAAAAGACGTGTTTTTAACTATTTTTCAACATGTCATTCATTCATTGTGAGTACTCACCTACCGCGTTATTTAAAACGGATGGCGGTAACTTGCGGTGTGCTATTCCACACCCAAATGCTCTCGCGCGGATCTGTGACCCACAAATGCATGATTTAATAATCAGTGCAAGCCATTCCATTGTCTCATTCTTTTTGGAATTACTAGTAGAAGCAGCCAGGCTATTGGTCCAGAAGTGCATGTGACCACTCGGTGAGTAACTTTAAGTCGGATTTTGACTGTATTTCATCAATATTTATGTAAAATGATGAATGAAGCAAGGGGGGTGATGTGTAACTGGTCACAGAGCGACATCTCGTGGTGGGATTTTGAACTGGTGTGCGTTTTGTGTGTTTTGTGTGCTCGGACCTCAGTCCAGTACCAGGGTTGACAAAGGCAACAATTAGTCACCGGAAGTCATGTGTACATTCATGGCCGTGCAAGACTACCAACACATAATTACACACTCAATACTTCTTCATAATTGTATTTTTCGACAATAGTGTATGCAACATGAATAAATCAAATGCCATTAATGGTCTGATGAATAATAAAATATGTCTGTTTGCACTTAATTTGATCTGTGTGCTGTCGCGGAGGTGCGTGTATACACGTCGGGAGCATAAGCAAGCGTGACGCCTGAACGGCCTGCCCTTGTCTAATTGAATTCTGATTCAGTACAAGTTGTTTTCTTAATGCGGCTGAAATTGGCATTTTAATCCTTTGAAGCAGCATAATAGAAACGTGTTGTTTCTTCTCACCTAATTTCTATTCATTAACTTATTTTTCACGCTATTGTTCTCTTCATATTATCTTGGCATTGAGCAGCAGCCCCCGATAATTACTTGTATTCCAAGTGCGTGAGAAATTGATTGGCCATACATTCGCTCGCTTCACCTGAAATTTCACCTCTGTCTGAAACTGAGAGACAGAGAGAGGCTTGGTAGAAATGTGCTGTGGTGGTTTATTAATGTTATCGGTTAGAGCTGGGTTAAAAAACAAATAATGTGTGAATTGATTTAAAATCGATTCACGCACAAAAGTTTAATTAATCGATTCAAAATAATGTCAATCTTTTTTTCTGAAACCCTGCCTTGGGTTGATTCTTCTCTCTGTGTGGCCCTCTTAAGGCCCTCTCTCTAGGTCGTTCTGAGACGAACCTTCCATCGTAGTCTCCAGTCATCCCGATCCTCCATACATTTGGCCAGTTTGTTGGTGCTATGGACTCCCATGTCCTTCATGAACATGTCCACGAATGTGGGGTCCTCTGGACCGGTGCCCATGCGTAGGTTCCCATAGCACCAATTTGCTGGCTGGTAACTCTTTGTGTCTTTGGCAATGTCCTGCAAGTCTCATTCTCCTTACGGTAATCTTCTCGCTCACCCTAGGTATTCCTTCATGGAGGATTTTGTTGGTAACGTGCTCTTTTGCTGGTGTTGAGCACTGCACGCAGCAAAATCATACCTCACGTAAACTACGGGTACGGACGGGTACACACGTTCTCTCCGTCGATTACGTCCGTAAATTTACACGAATCTGGGGACCTTATGATTACATGCGAATGTATGAAACGGAGCAATACTACCGGAAAATGTGAGGGGCGCTATTGAGTATAAATAGCTGTTGTTGCACACGGTAACGTAAAAGACGCTCGGAGGTATGAAGGCGGCAACGCGTGGGACGTGCGGACGGATTGCGCATGTAATTGGCCTCAAATAGGGTATGAATCAGCCTTTAGACATACACCGATACTACTAGAAATACACATGGGGCTGTTTATGGAATAGTAAGGTGGATTGCCCTAACATGGGCCATTGCCTAATGTGGGACACCTAAGCTCCAGAGGCTCTGGCTCCTCCCCAAACTAATGCATGTCAGTGAAACTATGGTGAAAGCAAACTATGGTAATGTGTCTAACATTAAGTTCATCTGTTCAACACTACAGTTCACTGTTCCACCTTATGCAACTGACTGTCCTTAGGAAAAGGGGGTCACATTAGGGCAATCCACCCTATTTATTTTAAAGTGACAATCCAGAAATCCAATTCAATTGAATTGATACCCATCCCTACCATCGGCTACACTGATGCACGCACATGCATGTTCTGCATCAGCTGTCTTACTACAGCTGCGTGTTTTGCTGAGACGTGCGGTGCCATTAGGAACGTGTGCATCCAACATAAGGATTGTTAAGGAGAAATGGTTTATGCTAATGCCACCATAGGGGTGTGGTTGGATACCGCTGGTAATGTGAGTAAGGTGCAACGACGTGTGACCTAGGATAAATAACGGGATAATGACGGTGACAATGATGCAAGTCTAATGAAATGCAAAACTGTGGCATTGTAAGAGTTGTGTAATAATACTAGTGCGAGCATAATGATGAGAAACTATGTGGGCTTAAAGGCCAAATTGGCATCTGTTATATCACTTTAACTGTTATTTTCTCCCTCATTCCATTGCTGACAAATTATATTTGCCCTCTAATGGTGTAAAATTGTGGTTTGTTATCTCCACCACTGGTTTTGTGTTTTTATCTGCGCCAGGGGCGGAGCCCGCGGAGCACAGATTATGTTTTCACCCGCGTTGGTTTGTCCCCTCGATAACTGAAAAAGTTGAGCACAGATATGGATGAAAATTTCTTTTTGAAAAAGTCGCTGGAAATGACGAAAGAAAGAAGTGATTCAATTTCGGTGCATTTCTGTAGCTTATAAGTAACATTGCTCTGCATGAAATGTGTTCTATCAATAAAGTTTGATTTGATATTAACGGCTGAAGGATTGGCACGCCGTGTTCTCCCGCAGCTGCGCCAGAGGTGCATTAGTCTTCCAAACGGCCGATGCCATTTTTGACTGGCGGTACCATTTCCGAATGTTTCCCATCGCGTTCGGGATGTTTCGGAATTAAAACATGGCGGACGTGCCGCCGACAGCAATTTAAGGTTGTCTGCTCCTAAGCTATGCATCAGCTTGTATAGCCCAACGCTCACGTCCCGAGTTCGAATCACATCGCGAGCACTTCTTTGCGTGTTTTTTTTTCAACCTGCAAATTGCGCTTAGGGGTTTAGGGGTTAGGCACAGGTTTGCAATCTCTGGGTGCTTCTAGTTAAGTTTTGTTTAGTTTTTTTGCACCACATAACAGATAATTATTATTTTCCACATTTAGAGGCAAAATTAAAACCGATGCAGGAACGTTTACTCTAATCGTGTTACACTCTCAAGGGTGTTCAAGGGAGGATCTTAGAGAATTATCTGGGAGTGGACGAGAACTTGCGACACTGCTAGTACCGGTGAACTAAGGCACAGGTACTATACAAGTGCTGGATGCAGGTGTCTTACCGGCTGCGAGCCAGCATGACTCTAGTCTCTAAACAGTCACTGTCACTTAAGGTTGTCCGGGAAACAAAGTATACATTTGCTATTTCTTTGATGCTTAGCTTGACTACACTGTTGCCGTGTCAAAATGTCATTTAGTATTAATTGTGTTTGTCTGTGGTTTCCAACAATGCCCACTTTCCATTCTGCGTTTTGTAAAAAAAACAACAGCAATGTTTGCATTCACTAACTATATGATGAGGCGCGTGTACAGTGTTGGCGTCTTGAAGCTGCAGGCTCTGTGTGTGTGTGTGTGTGTGTGTGTGCACTATCAGGCATCAGTATGCATAATTTAGTCGGTGAGTTCATGCAAGCTCTCTGCAGCATCAACTGTGTTAATTTAATTCACAACAGTAACGCACTTTGGGGATTCTTCTCTTTGGCTGGAAAACGGGTGAAGAAGGGCGAGGCGACATGCAGCAAATCTGTCTGTGAGGGCAGCGAGCCCACCATTCTCTGTGCCATCGTGGCATGTGTGTGTTTTGTAGTGCACTCACTCTTAAAAGACGGAGCTACTGCAGCATGCAAAATTGGAGAGATCATTAACCTCAAACGTTATTGATATTGCAAACGTTGAGCAATATATATCCAACACATTATGTGCAGGGCGGACCAAACAAGGAAACGATTAATCGCTGTCGATAAATCGATGATTGGATTAGTTGACGATTAATTCAATAATCGATTAATCAGTTGCAGTTCTAGCTATATTGTTTAGTTGGAACTCTCAAACAAATACTTCTTGTTTCAAAATTTTCGGACTTTCTGACCTTCATTTCTTAAAGTAAAGATGGTCACTTAAACTCAAACTTTATTTATTTCTATAGCACTTTTCATGCAGAGCAACACGTATTAATGTATATTGTCGGGATAATTAATGGTTCATTGTGTGAGGGCGGTCATAATTTCACAAACGCGCCAGATTTGGCGTTAATATTGTATTGTGAAGTTATTTTTTGGTCACAAGCACCATTTTTGACTCTTTAATGAGAGAGATAGTGACAGGATTAAATGGGGAACTGGGATGAAGAGCGGAGACATTGCAGAAAAGCCGAAGAGGGGATTAGAAGGCACTGCACAACCTATGGCCTTGGAGGCGTGCTCTTTAACCACTCCGCCACCACGCCCCCAACTAAATCCTAAACTCTGTTGGATGTGCAATGAGCATATGTGATGTCCCACTCAAAGTGGATTGTTGCTCCCCCCTCCCACCCAAACAGCCAGCCTGTATTCTGGTTTATGTGTTGTGTATCTTATAAAGAGACAAATGCTCCTCCATCCACAAGCATCATGCATGCAAAACACATCCAGGCTGAGCTTCCACTCGCTGCGGTCCTCCCTTAGACAGCCCCAGTATTTCACATTAATCTGCCGAGCCAGCACGAACCTCCATCACGCTGTGTATATACAGCAGCCCTCGCTTCTAAATCACAATTCATTGTGTTGGTTTTTTCACTACCCATCTAATAGCTAGTTATGGCGTCTCGTCTAAAGTGTGTATGAACATTGTGCTATAAATTGTACGATTGCATAATTTTGATGCGGAAAGCAATACATACATTTTATACAAGTGATGTATTAACCAGGGCCTGAAAACAAAATTATTCTTGAAACGTTCCGTTCCGAATGGTTCAGACAGGCCTATGTTTAACGTTTTTGCTCTCGGAACCGTTCCGCCACCAAACTATCAGTCCTGAACCGGTTTGGAACACAAAAATTCTGTTTGTTTATAGTTCTTTATAGTGTGCAATGTTAAGTTTAGATAGTTTATACAAAATATATTTGGTGGACTTTCAAACTTCAGTGCAACTGTATCAACGTCATTACATTTGCTTCCTCGTCTGTTCACAAAATGGTGGTCCCAGATGCATGAGGCTTGATGACTGACAGTGAACCTGGACGGAAATAGTCTCCTAGACATAGGATATGTTAGAATATATAGAGAATGAAAAGAGACATTTTTAAATCGGTTTTGTGGATTTCATAATGTTCTGTTTCTGTTCCAGAACCCTTTTTTTGTTTTTCAGTTTCCGCTCCTCGTAAGATCCGTTCGTTTTCGATTTTCATTCCTTGAACCGGTTTGGCGCCCTGATATTAACCTTGATGAACAGGATCAAAAGCACACTACACCCAGAGGGGGAAAGCCTCAAAGATATTTTGTCGCCTCATCTGCTTTTGACATAATTGCGTTGAACAACCTTGACTGAACACACCCTTTCATGTGAAAACGGCCAAAACCCAGGGTCCGTTGGACCGACACACCGATACAGTTGCAATTAGAAAGAAGAAACCACATGGGACATTGTGCATTTTATCGTTATTTTAATGGTTACAGTTGTAAGAAAAGGTAGAATCAAAAGTCAAACAAGATAATTTTGTCAGATATTAAGTCAGATGTTCCTGATCATGATATTGATGTATAGTAGTAAATAGGGGATTGATTAAACCAGATCAGCCAGATTGGGGTCCTATAACCGCATTATAATAATGTCCTCTCTAGTAACATGCTATTTTGGATTGCGATTACCTGAGTTCCGAGTTTCGTCGTCTCATTTAAAGTGTGGCTGAACATTGCGAGCGTGGAAAAAGCGAGCAACACCTGGATCACCCATCTAATAGCTAGTTATGGCGACTCGTAGGGCTGTGCAAAAAATCGATTTGAAATCGAAATCAGATTATTTTGTTCAGAGGGTTTTGGAAAAAATGGAATCGTCAAATCTGGTTTCCCTTTTAGCATTGATAATAATGATTTTACTGGTCTGTTCTCAAGTTATATGGGTGAATAAAATGTTTATAAATTGATCATTGTATTAATCCTAAACCAAGGGGTGAGGTGTCTCTATGTATTTCCAAAAATGGGCACCATTTGCAAAGTTTCAAATATGAACCTTCTAGTTTAGATATATATTTGTCCCTTTTTATGTCAAGATATTGGAAACAAATTGAAAATCGAGATTTCAAAGACACAAATCTAGACACATTTGTGACACAGCCCTAGCGTCTCGTCTAAAGTGTGTCTGAACATTGCGAGCATCATCATCATCATCATCGGTTTAGAGTCCTCTTTCCAGGCACCGCTGGGTTGGACTTCACTCTCGATATGGCTTTCTTCCACCGGGAACGGTCCATGGCCACCTCGTGGTCGATGCCAAGTGCCTTCATGTCCTCCAGCGCAGTCATCTGCCAGGTCTTCTTAGGCCGGCCACTGGGTCTTGTCCCCTCCAAGTTGTACGACAACACCTTCTTCACCCAATCGTTCTCCTCTTTCCTTATTACATGTCCATACCAGCGCAGTCTGCCCCTCCTCACCACCTCCCCTATAGCCTCCACTCCCATCCTCTGCCTCAGCTCTGCACTGGTCTTTCTATCCTTT
>OMKY01209683.1:0-11528 GCA_900302395.1 Bregmaceros cantori | reverse complement strand
AAAAAGTGAAACTTTGATAGTTTAAACATGTGAAAAAAGTGAAACTTTCATAGTTTAAACATGTGAAAAAAGTTAAACTTTCATAGTTTAAATATGTGGAAAAAAGTTAAACTTTCATAGTTTAAACATGTGAAAAAAGTGAAACTTTCATAGTTTAAACATGTGAAAAAAGTTAAACTTTCATAGTTTAAATATGTGAAAAAGTTAAACTTTCATAGTTTAAACATGTGAAAAAAGTTAAACTTTCATAGTTTAAACATGTGAAAAAAGTTAAACTTTCATAGTTTAAACATGTGAAAAAGTTAAACTTTCATAGTTTAAACATGTGAAAAAAGATAAACTTTCATAGTTTAAACATGTGAAAAAAGTTAAACTTTCATAGTTTAAATATGTGGAAAAAAGTTAAACTTTCATAGTTTAAACATGTGAAAAAAGATAAACTTTCATAGTTTAAACATGTGAAAAAAGTTAAACTTTCATAGTTTAAACATGTGAAAAAAGTTAAACTTTCATAGTTTAAACATGTGAAAAAAGTCAAACTTTCATACTTTAAACATGTGAAAATTTCTTATGAAAGTTGGATTCTCTGAAAGACATGTTTAACTCATTCAGTGCCAGCAAATTCGGCACGTCCCAGAGTGTGAGTGTTTTTTCAAGATCCACGTGTTTTGTCAACAAAGGAAAGTTGACTTGCTAAATAACTTGTTTCTACAAGTTTCCATTCTTTAGTTATAGCCTCCAGAAAAGGGGTGGGTGTCACTGGTGTCTTTGGCACTGAATGAATTAAATGATTGAACATGTTTTTCGGAGAGTCCTTTTTCTCCATAGAATCGCATATTCTGTGTGTCGTCCAACAGTGGTCGTCTCTCAGGAGAACGAGATGTTCTAGTTTTGTAGACTTCGACCAGTGTCTCTTCAGACCCGACATGAGAGCTATCATACAAAATATACGATGAAAATACATTTCCGTTAATGGTGACAAAACTATTTGTTTTTTGTAAATACGCGTGCCAGGTATGGATTTTGACTAATGAAAAGCACTAACATACTTGTCTACAGCACTGTGTCGTCTTTAGGATGTGATGCCGTCAACAAACCATACAAAGAATGACTTTGTAACAATTGACCAGAGTAAT
Organism: Bregmaceros cantori; assembly: GCA_900302395.1. NCBI lineage: Eukaryota > Metazoa > Chordata > Actinopteri > Gadiformes > Bregmacerotidae > Bregmaceros > Bregmaceros cantori. The sequence continues at coordinate 10,392 of OMKY01209683.1, read as the reverse complement.
GGGGGCAAACTACTGCCATTCACTCAACCATTTCACTGTTGTGTTGTTCCGAGGCCATCTGCTAGAGGTTCTCCCAATTGGTCCGTGTTTTGTATTCAACCTGAGCATGATATCATATCATGAGGCAATATTAAGTACCGCATGGAGGGAGCACACGGTTAGCCACGGGTTCCAACAGAGGTTAAATATTGTACCAACGAATGGTCCACTAGAACAAACATTGGTTCTGGTCTCCAGCGAATCCAGCAAATCAGATGATTAAGATCTGGGCGGAGTTTGGTACGTGACCAAGAAGCACCGTCGTCACTTGCTCCGCCTACTGAGCTGTGATTGGAACTTTGATGTTTTTTTATAATACTCCTCCCACCTTCACCACACGCCACACCCTTTTTTGATACGCTCAAAGCCAGACCCAATGTTCGTTCAAGTTGTGTGCGATGCGTGGACGGTTAGTTGGTTTTGGCTCACTCTTTATAGAGAGTGTCTTATTGGGACATATTCTACCGATATTCTAGCGATGCACAGCTTGTACAACTGAGATGTTGGAACACCGTTACCGTCCCGAGGGGTTTATACGCCAGTCGATGGTTTAAAAATCCACTCCTGGCATAAAGTACAGATACGCGTAGAATGTTTCACACGTTCTGTCCGTCGGTTCCGCATTTTCACACGAATCTGGGGAGCGTACAATTACTTACAAACGGAGAAATACTACTGTAAAAGGCGATATTGAGGTTTTTGTTACAAAATATCAACAAAGTCATAAAATAACACAGGAAAGGAAATGATAGACTTGCACACAATGTGCATAATTATCTACAAATATTTGATGCGTCCCGAGCACAGGGATAAACATAGAATTAAGGGTATGAATGGGCCTTTAGGCGTCTGACTTTCCATCCAATCAGCAGAGGTGGGAAGAGTACTGAAAAATTGTAATAGAGTAAAAGTATCTTTACTTTGCATAAACTGTACTCAGAGTACAAGTAGAATCACCCATCTCAAAATGTACTCGAGCAAAAGTACAAAATTACTTCATTTAAAATGTAATAAGTAAAATGAGGTAAAGTTAGTTTCAATTATTTAATGCAAAAAAGCTTGAATCATGAATCGAATTCAGCATATGTTTTTTTTTCTTTCATTTTTCAATCATTTGTATGTGCGACGCGTGGACGATACGTTGGTTTTGGCTCGCCAGGCTGCACAGGAGTTGCACATGAAGGAGAAGATTTCTTTTGTTTTTATTTTGTTACCCAAATGGACCTCTTGTATTTATCAACTGGAATGGAGGAAAGTTACATCTTATTTCTAATTACCTTTATGTGTGATTATTCATTTTTTACATTAAACATGTTCTTTTAAAGGTGAATCACTGACTGTGTCCGAAATCGCTCCCTATCCCCTACTCCCTATATTAGTGCACTCAGTTAAAGTGCACTCAACAGCAACTTGCGAGACAAAAAGTCAAAAGTACTTTACATTTATAACTATTTGGCATGGCCGGTCGCTATCGACTCCCGTCTCGTTATCCGTTATACATCCATGCACTATATAGAGTATGTGGCGTATTGAGACAGCCCTACAAAATGGCAAGCGCCCTATATAGTGCACTATATAGGGAATGGGAGCGATTTTGGGCATAGCCAATGAAGTTCTCAGATATGTTCAACAGTTTGACTGTTGACCTCATGGATGTAAGACATGAAAACCTACATATCCATACGTCTTTCATACAGGACTAACAAGACATGATGTAAGACATGAAAACCTACATATCCATACGTCTTTCATACAGGACTAACAAGACATGATGTAAGACATGAAAACCTACATATCCATATGTCTTTCATACAGGACTAACAAGACATGATGTAAGACATGAAAACCTACATATCCATACGTCTTTCATACAGGACTAACAAGACATGATGTAAGACATAAAAACCTACATATCTTTACGTCTTTCATACAGGACTAACTGCTACTGACCCTTTACTATCATAGAGTGTAAATTGGATAATTTACCATAACTTGATATCTACAGTGTATTGAGACAAAGGTTCATTTTTTTTAACTCTTTGATTGCCAGTAGATGAAAAGAAAGAAGAAGAGGTTTTCAAACTACATTCAACAACTGTTTCATCTCTTTATACCAGCCATACAGAAACTATATACTATTTTTTTTACTTTTTAAAATGTATATAGCGCCTTTATAAATCAAGGACAAAACCAACATCAGTACAAAATGAATCCTAGTTAAAAGCCCAGTCAAATAAATGCGTCTCCAGTTTCTTTATAAAAACATCAACGGTCGAGGTCCATAGTAGCTGAAAGCGGCCTCTCCGGTCTGTTCTGGATTTAAGAGACTTTGACTGTCCGTGCCTCATCTCAGTGCCAAACATGAATATCGTGTGTTCTATTGTGCACCTAGCTGCCTCGAAGCCCTCCGATGTAACCTGTTTTCAATCAGTATTATATTATTTGTTGTCTTTCTATTGTTTGTGTGATTGTGTTTATTGTTTTTGTTTGTTGTTCATGTGTTTTTTTTATGAGTTTGGAACATAAGACGTCTCCTTCTAGTGGAAATGTTACTGTTGTGTGTTTGTTTGTCACACACCCTACCCCCTACTCCCTATATCCTGATATAGTGCGCTCACTTATAGTGCAGTCAACAGCAACGGCTGAGATTTCGGACACTAGAGTCTTCAAAATTATCATAACATTCTAAAATTCAACAAATCACAGAAAGTCAAAATAGTAATTATATTTATAACTATTTGATGCTCACTTCTTTTTGTGGTGCATTGTGGGATACTTTGATACTATATAGGCTTTTGGGAGAATCTGGACACCCCTACAAAATGGCGTGTGCCCCATATAGTGCACTATATGCTAGGGAGCGATGTTTGGCGGCCACTAATGAATTACATGCAATCAGATTACAATAATCTGATTACTTCCACTTCCCTTATGAAAATTCCATACCAGTTCAAGAGAACAAAGTTGAAAATCTGTGGAAATCTTGCAATGTTTGACTTGTTGTATTAGGATTTTATTTAAGTAATCTAAAAAGTAATGGAACGTAATCCTTTCATTACTTGGTTACCTGCCTGGTCAGGTAGGGTGAATCGCTCTAATGTTTGCTACTTCCTAATGTGGGACAGTCAGTTGTGTGGAACAGTAAAATGCAGTGTTGAACCGTTGAACTTGATAAGACGCATTACCATAGTTTCACTGACATTCATTAGTTTAGGGAGGAGCCAGAGACATCAGGCAGTGGCCCACATTAGGACAATCCACCTTACATGAAAATGAGTAATTCCATTAAGCGATGCTCGCTACTCCTTAGCTGCTGAGCCCAGAACAGAAGACGACGTCAGCATAGTCGTTCCAACCCGAGATGGACTCACCAACGTGTCCCAAGGCCACCCAGCGTCGTCAGACCCGTTCCACACCAGAAGCTGCTCCGTCAGTTCTGGGCTCAGCGACTTTCATTTCCACCTCGAGTCCGAATGTGTTGAAAGAAATAAGGGAGAAGTTGTTGGCTGGGTCTACTGGTATTTTGTCATGTATTTTATATTCCATTTGTACCTCAAAAAAATGTACATTAAATCAACAAACACATGCCCTTAGAGGACAAATTTGACAGCCATCATGGTATTACACGTTCATCTGAGTGTTAGAATGCCATGTGTGTGGAGTTTTACTGGAATTCTACCTGTGTTCACACTAGCCCCCTTTACATGGTACCAAAAATGGAATTCTACCTGTGTTCACACTAGCCCCCTTTACATGGTACCAAAAATGGAATTCTACCTGTGTTCACACTAGCCCCCTTTACATGGTACCAAAAATGGAATTCTACCTGTGTTCACACTAGCCCCCTTTACATGGTACTAAAATAAATATAATCAGTGTATAGGTGTATCCGCTTCAAAAGTGCTCATGTATATACTTCCAGATCCAAGTGGATCAGAATAGATTTTGAATCGGAATACTTTTATGCCGGCGCCCGCCCTCCCATCCGCGACGCACCGCCCGGGGTCCGGGCCGAACCCCGGTCCGCAACCGAGGGGCGAAGGGACGAGGGAGCACGGCCACCGCACAGCTGCGAGCCAGAGCCCTCCCGTCCCGACGCCCGGACGCCCTACCGGAGCTGTCGCACCAACCGTTCGGAAACAAACAGCGGTAAAACGAGAGAGAGAGAGAGCACCGGCCAGCTCTTGGCTCTTGGCCGATGCCCGACATGGACTGTTGAATACAATGACAACTATTCCAGGTGTCAAGTTAAAAATATAGCATTTACTTAATACCAAGTTGATATTATGTATTACTTGTAACAAGTAATATAGCAGGTAACAAGTTAAAAATATAACATTTACTTAATATCAAGTTGTAACAAGTAATATAGCAGGTAACAAGTTAAAAATATAACATTTACTTAATATCAAGTTGAGGTATAACTTGTAACAAGTAATATAGCAGTTAACAAGTAATACAGAAATGAGGTGTATTGGTGCTTTTAAACATTTCAACATTTAAACACCCACTCTAGCAAGTAATCCAAGCCTATCAAGTAATACAATAAAATAAGTGTCTTGGTGCTTTTCAAACACCTGGATAACATAAAATAACAAATATGTAAAATGACTGCAGTTAAGAACACGTAGCAAAGCAGCAACACACACACAATTGGACGATACAGATACACTTAAAAACGTGAATATCAGCCGGCCGATGTATCGGTCAACCCCTAGGCTAAACACCATATTTGATTATTAAAGTGTTCCTCAAAGTGTACCTAGATTTACCTCACAACATATTTACACTAGTTAGTTACACAGAAGTTATAGTTCCCTGGACCCGGTAATGATTCTTAACCATTCAGAACAAATCCCCATCCCCTTCTACACAAGTGTGGATTATTTTTTGCTGTGATCGTCTTTATTAAAAACATTTTTTTAAAGTAGAGTAACACTGTAGAGGCTCAGCAGATTTTAGGTGTGGTTTCATCCTCGTTTTCTCCTTTTTGTCTGTGCCTTGACTACATGTCCTGTCCATATTAACATGACTCTGTGGGAGTTACTAGACTAACATGATGTCTTTCACGGATATGGTCGGCTACGTCACATCGCACATACGTCCGCAGCTAAGCAGAGAGCAGTCGCTACGTCCGCAGCTAAGCAGAGAGCAGTCGCTACGTCCGCAGCTAAGCAGAGAGCAGTCGCTACGTCCGCAGGGAGCAGTCGCTACATCCGCAGCTAGCAGTCGCTACATCCGCAGCTAGCAGTCGCTACGTCCGCAGGGAGCAGTCGCTACATCCACAGCTAGCAGTCGCTACATCCGCAGGGAGCAGTCGCTACGTCCACAGCTAAGCAGTCGCTACGTCCGCAGGGAGCAGTCGCTACGTCCGCAGGGAGCAGTCGCTACGTCCACAGGAGGCAGTCGCTACGTCTGCAGCTAAGCAGTCGCTACGTCCACCTATGGACGTGGCGACTGCTCCCTATGGACGTGGTGACTGCTCCCTATGGATGTAGCGACTGCTCCCTATGGACTAAGCGACTGCTCCCTATGGACGTGGTGACTGCTCCCTATGGACGTAGCGACTGCTCCCTATGGACGTAGCGACTGCTCCCTATGGACGTAGCGACTGCTCCCTATGGACGTAGCGACTGCTAGCTATGGACGTAGCGACTGCTCCCTATGGACGTAGCGACTACTCCCTATGGACGTAGCGACTGCACCCTATGGACGTAGCGACTGCTCCCTATGGACGTAGCGACTGCTTAGCTGCAGACGTATGTGCGATGTGACGTAACGCCCCGTTGCCTCTTTCACTCCTGTGACTGTGATTAACTTCAACAGATCACTTCACAACACACTTGTCTTGTCTACTTTTGCCTTCTTTCCTGAAATGTTCTCAACCCGCCGCTCAAAATATATATATTTTAAACCAGCTCAATTAACTTTTCAGTTTTCAAGCCAATTTCCCTAAAAGTCTAAATTCCAAAATACCACCGCTGGACTTGAATCTTCCAAAATATGAGACATTTTACGCATTTTTTTTTCTTTCTTGCAAATAAAAATAGATGGGGTGATTTTCTTTTTCCAAGTCATAATGGAAGGAAAAAGAATAAAGACCTTTTGTTCACTTTGAAAGGTGTTAAAAGGTGTCACATTGTATCTAGCCTGTATCTATTCATTTATATCAGATTCAGAAGAAATGGTTGGTTTTCCACGTTCGACTGCCAAGAATAACGGCAGCGATTATTTGGCTTATCAGGGTTGAGAACTTTACACAAATCTGTGTGTGTGGTCTGGGTGACTGACTGCAGGTGCGAGTTGGAACAAATTGTGTGTTGAATGACGTTTTAACTTTGTCCACGTTTTTTTCATGGTAGTAATAACGTGTGGCATTTTTGGACAATGATTTGTAGCGTCCCAATTAAACATTGTTGTTGACTAACCTCAACTCTGGCTTCTTCTCTGTAGAACGTTTTTCCTTCTGCTACTAATATCTCAACACGGCCCCAAGCTCAGAATCCATCTGAGGGCGGAAGCAAGGGGTTACACTGAAACCTGAACAATTAAAAAGTAAAATTAACTTTATTTAGGAAGTGAATTTTAAGCCACCCAAACGTTAGCCAGTAGGGGATTACTTTGAATAATAACTTAGATAATAAATAATAACTCCATTATAATTTAAGTAATAATTATTTCAGCTTTTAGCTAATAATTAGTAAATGATTTGACTATTACATTGAATAGTTTAGACAAGAACACTAGTGTCCGTGTGAACACTAGGGCGTGTGAGAGAGCCAGAGCAATGACTTCACCAGAACTGAAACGCCAGTGAAACCCCAGCAGTGTCTGGGGAATCTCAAAACATCTGCCCAAATTCTCTTCAGCGTGCCGCGCTGAGGGACGTTGGAGGGAAGATGGAGATACGTAGATGTTGATCAGTGTCCCAAATGGCTCCCCTATGCCCTTAGCCCCTACTCCCTACATAGTTCACTTCTGACACCATTCTTACGGAGGCTCAGATAAGGTGCCCACATAGAGGAAATGTTACTGCCCATCTCTGGTTCTATGTAAAGCAGCTATGTAAAGTATTAGTATTAGTAGTAGTACTATTATTATTATCATTATTATCATTATTATTATCATTATTATCATTATCATTATTATTATTATTGTTGTTATTATTATTATTACTATTATTATTACTATTATTATGTGAACATATTTTGAGTTGACTTGGTTAACTGTCTTATATGGTGCTTATGTGACATTTTAATATCTACAATTGAATGTGTAACAATAGAATACTCACATGAAAAAAGGGTATTATTGATAGTTATCTCTGTAAAAACATTATTAAGCCGATCAAAGGGTAGGAGATACTATTAGAGAAGAGCTACATTTGATTTAATAGATGGATATGTGACCATGGTATGCATGCAGTGGTATCTCATGTTAGAAATATCTTAAATTCCACATCAAAGGCTAAAAATGGCCGAAATTAAGGCAACTTCCTAACATGGGACTTGTAGTGCTGTTCGCATTGCTGCCTCACAACTAGAAGGTTCAGGGTTCGAAGCCCAACCCAGACAGGTCCTTTCTGTGTTGAGTTTGCATGTTCTCCCTGTGTCTGTGTGGGTTTCCTCTGGGCACTCCGGTTTCCCCCACCACCAAAAACATGTTCTAGTCAACCTGCTCTAGTCAGTGCCTCTGGCCAAGGCATTGGCTCACAATCTGGAGTTGGCCCCCAGGCGCTGAGTTGGCCCCCGGGCGCTGAGTTGGTCCCCAGGCGCTGAGTTGGCCCCCAGGGCCAAAGAAGCAGAGAACCAGTGGACAGAACATGGGGAACCAGTGGACAGAACATGAAGAACCAGTGGACAGAACATGGGGAACCAGTGGACAGAACATGAAGAACCAGTGGACCAAAACGACGACTAAAACACAAATGAAAACTAGTGCAAACCTGCGCCAAGTCCAAGGGGTCACTGATGCAATTCAATTAGGATTCAGAGGCAACGTTTCAATGATGAAAACGTATTCATGTTTATGAAAAATTATTCTTACATTTATTTTTCATTTCCAACAACTCTGCGGAATTTCATCCATGCTCAACTTTCTCAGTTATCGAGGGGACCAAAATCTTAACGTGCTCCGGGGCTCCGCCCTGGTGCAGGTAACAATAAGGTACAATAGACGAGTTTACCCGTGAAATACAGGGTGCTGGCATTTTGCCCCACCGGGATGAAACACACTTCCGGTGCCTTATTGTTGCCTATGCCAACTCTGGTACTGGACCGAGGTCCGAGCACACAAAACACACAAAATACACACCAGTTCAAAATCCGACCTCTAGATGTCGGTCTGTGACCAGTTACATATCACACCACTCGTTCCATTCATAATTTTGTATAAATATTGATGAAATACAATCAGAATCCGACTTAAAGTTACTCACCGAGTGGTCACATATTCTTCTGGACCAATAGGCTGGCTGCTTCTACTAGTTATTCCAAAAGGAATGAGAAAATAGAACGAGTTGCACTGACTATTAAATAATGCGTTTGTGGGTCACAGATCCGCACGAGAGCATTTGGGTGATGAATAGCACCCTGCAAGTTACCACCATCCGTTTTACATAACCCTGTAGGTGTGTGTTACCACCGAATATTCATGTTGAAAAATAACCAAAAACACATCGAACGAAATGACACAGGGCGTGACGTTCAGACACCGGAAGTAACCCCGGACTCGTCTATAAAAGAAAAGATGGCTAAGTATGAACAAAAGAATAAATTAAATAGGCGCGTTTCGTTTGTCTCTCAGACACACAGCGGCTTATGTTTGCCGTGAATGTGCATGTGTGTGTGCGCGTGCGTCGACAATGAAGGCATTTAATAACATGCAGCTTCCAATAAATGATTTTATATATATTAAATTATATTGGCCATACATATTAGAATATATTATATTATATATACCTATCATAATACATATTAGAATATATTATATTATATAGGCCTATCATCATACATATTAGTATATATTATATTATATAGACCTATCATAATACATATTAGAATGTATTATATATCAAATTATATAGGCCATACATATGAGAATATATTATATTATATAGACCTATCATAATACATATTAGAATATATTATATATTAAATTATATAGGCCTATCATAATACATATTAGAATATATTATATTATATAGACCTATCATAATACATATTAGAATATATTATATATTATATTATATAGGCCTATCAGCATACATATTAGTATATATTATATTATAAAGGCTTATCATAATACATATTAGTATATATTATATATTATATTATATAAGCCTACCATCATAGATATTAGAATATATTATAATATATATTATTTTGAGAATGATCATGAACACTGAATACCCCCGTCTCTTCAGCCAGACAGTCGTGGGTGTGCCTATGACGTCACAATAAGACACAAAGCCAGTTACAGCAGTTCCAATATGAGAGACAGGCAAGAATGTGCTGGTCAGCAAATGTCACAAAGGGTTTGCGTGTGTGGAATTTCCCCAAGAAATGCAAACTGCTACAATATTACATATTTTTATTTATATTCCTAAGGTGGAACAGTGAAATGTAGTGTTGAAGCCAGAGACACTGTAACTTGGGTGTCCCACATTAAGCAGTGGCCCACTTTAGGACACCACCCTACTTTAAAGTTCCATATTGCTCTTAATTTACCTTCAATATGAAAATAGTGAAAAGTAATCACTACCAGTAAGTGTGACATCATCTTCCACAGTAGTGGACGAGGTTTGGACGCTGTCCTCAACATTCCTGGGTGGCTCTGTATTCAGAAACACCAGAACACACCCTACTCTCACATCCCACTCACACCCTGACGTCTGGGAATCAACTTGGAGACACTTGGAGAGAGAGAGAGAGACAGAGAGACAGAGAGAGAGAGAGAGAGAGAGGAGAGGAGAGAGAGAGAGAGAGAGAGAGAGAGAGAGAGAGAGAGAGAGAGGAAAATATAGAGAGAGAGAGAGCAAGAGAGAGAGAGAGAGAGAGAGAGAGAGAGAGACAGAGACAGAGAGAGAGAGAGGCAGAGGCAGAGAGAGAGAGAGAGAGAGAGGCAGAGAGAGAGAGAGAGAGAGACAGAGAGAGACAGAGAGAGAGAGAGAGAGAGAGGCAGAGAGAGAGAGAGAGAGAGACAGAGAGAGAGAGAGAGAGAGAGAGAGAGAGAGAGAGAGAGAGAGAGAGAGAGAGAGAGAGAGAGAGAGAGAGAGAGAGAGAGAGAGAGAGAGAGAGAGAGAGAGAGAGAGAGACAGAGAGAGAGAGAGAGAGAGAGAGAGAGACAGAGAGA
>OMKY01209681.1:0-19716 GCA_900302395.1 Bregmaceros cantori | reverse complement strand
TACAAATCTAGTCTCATTCTAGCTTGTATTGTTTGATTGAAGTGTTTTTGTTTCTATATTTTTTATTATTACCGAGAATTCCTACTGAAATATGCTCTTCCCTGATCTTAGTCGAAACATGCCTGCACTCACTGTGGCACGGCAGTACTATGTTAGCCAGCCAACTAAAAATGACTGTATTTGGGGGTTGTAGATGATGAAGCGGTTAAAGACGCTGTGTAAACCACAACAGTAAACTGTGGTGTAGATCACAACGTTTGTAGTGCCGTGAGTCCCCTCGCCCGCTTTTCTGCCATGTCTACCAGCGAACATTAAAAGTTAAATTTGGAAGTAATTAGTTGCTTCCATATTTACCCCCTTTTGGGTCATCGAGGCTATGCTTGCGCCCATTAATGTTTGGTTAATTTTTTATCAATGGTACCCTGGTTGGTTCTGGAAAGGTGAGTTTCTGCCACTGGGCCGTCATGGTGACTACAAATGGAATCACAGAATGTTCCGGAACATTGGATCATGTAACCCAGCAAATGAACATGGCTGTTGTTGTGATGTTTATTTTCATGTAGAAAGTGGCGTGTCTGTTCCGCCTGGTAAAAAACGGAAGGACGTCAGAGCGGGTATACTTTGTACATATCTTGTCTGTGGTGTAGTCAGTCATGTAGTGGTAGTTGTGGTTTAACCAGCGTTCAGTAACCAACTGTAGTTTGTTTCTATAACGTCTAGTAATAACTGTTGTCTATGTGATGTATTTAATATCATCCTAATATAGAACACTATGTCTCCATCCGCCTCAAGACACTGTTCTTTGTGCCCCCTCTGTTTGTGTGTGCTCTGTTGTTCGTCCTCTGTGGTTCATGTCTGTCTGATCACGTTCATGAAACACAAAAATCAAATTCCCCAAAATGAAATCCAAACCTTTCCAATCCCAATCCTGATCAACAGCCACCAAGAGGGGTAAATACTCAGATGCGTGTGTGGCTAGCCCACTGCAGCTAGCCACATTGCTGCATCCTCGCTGCTATCGTTCGCCTGCTTCAAACACTCCCCACCCCCCACTCCTCCACCCCTGCCCCCGCCTACTACCCAGCCCATAGGCACCGACCTCGGGGGTGCTCGGGCACAGGCACCCACGGGAATTGATGAGCAGAGGTGGAAAGAGTCATTTGAAAATTGTAATTGAGTAAAAGTATCTTTACTTTGGTTAAATTGTATGCAGAATAACCCATCACCTATCTCAAAATGTACTTGAGTAAAAGTAGAAAATTACTTTAATTACATTTAAAATGTAATGAGCAAAATGAGTTAAAGTTTGAATTATTTATTTTTCTTTTATTTCTTTAATCAATATTCAAATTACAATTTTTAACTAGAAATGCACTCCAAGAATGCAGACCTCCACTAAGGAAGCATTTTTTTTACATTAAGCTATGTTACACCCAGATTTTTGTTTTAGATTTACTAGCAATGGTGAAGATGTGTTGTTTCTGGCTTTCACCATCCACCAATATGTTTTGTAATCAGTAACGTGAGGGGACTCAAAAGTAATGAGTTAAAAGTACTTAGGTAAAAATGTACTGAGTAAAAGTAAAAATTATGCATTTCAAAAACTACTCAGAAGAATACAAATTACTTGTAAAAAGTAATTAAGTACAGTAACGTGAGTAAATGTAATTAGTCACTTTCCACCACTGTTGATGAGCACCCACGGGGAATTCCCGTGGCTCGGGCTCGGGCACCCTAAGTCGACGCCTATGACCCAGCCATCAGTTTATTATAACCTTAACATGTAGCAAGTATGCAGTCGGCACCGACTGCTAAAGGGATGTCCCTGAAACAAGATAGAAACCCCAGATATAGAGTAGAGCCAGGCTTTCTGTAGGATTTGTGACGTCACAGGGATCTTGTACAGTATACATCCAACAAAACATCGGCCATCTTGAATTCAGCCATCTTGATAGTATTGACATGTTCAGCCAGTCACATGGTGTTGGCCTGGCAAGCCAGACCCAACGAATCGTTCATGCCTTCAATGTGGAGAAAGGGGAGGATCCAAATCACAGCGCAGTAGGCTTGACAATTGGCGCGGAGTAGGAGGAGCATTCAAAGCTCCGCCTTCACGGGGCTCTGATTGGACCAAACCAATGAAAACGGTTGGGTCTCTGCTTGGTCCAGACCCAACAACCGTGAATGGTGAGCGATGCGTGAACGATGTGTTGGTTCTGGCTTGCCCAGCTAGTGGCACCGTGCCGTGTCAGGAACTTGTGGGGAACATCATTTCAAGATGGATGCTTTCTCACAGTTAGGGGAGTTGTGTTTGGTTCTACACATGTGGCTGAGATGTTCCCTTCCACTGACTTAGCGCAACACATTGGTTTCCAGAGATGGCAAGTAACGAAGTACAAATACTCAAACACTGTACTTAAGTAAACATTTCAAGTATCTGTACTTTTAGAAGTCATTTTTTTCTGTGATTACTTTTTACTTGTACTGAGTAAATTTTTAACTAAAATATCTGTACTTCTACTCCTTACTTTTACCAAAACGGGCTTGTTACTTTTTCTCTCTTTTTTGCGCATTGACAGGGTAGAATAAGATGTATAATATTAGTCAGTAGGGGGCACTGATGCACCGAGCACAATCCCAGTTATTACGTTAATAAGTGGTTTTCATTCAGTCCCGAGATATAAGCTAAATTAGGCTAGGTTGTTAGTAATTCATTAAATCAATAACATTGACAAACTAACATTTAAAAATGCTTTTTACATACATTTTTTATTACTTTGTATTTATACTTTCAAAAATACTTTTTGACTACATTTCTCAGCCTGTATTCTTTACTCAAGTAGATATTTGTTTCAGAACTTTGTAGTCTTATGAGTTGTTTTTTTACTGTTTTACTCAAATAAGAAATGTGGGTATTTTTGCCATCTCTGGTGGTTTCTAATTAAAACATTGTTTTGTATTGATTATACACTGTTTCCAGCCACACCCTAAAAACATTGTTAGTCAACGAAGAATTATTAGATTTTTTTAATTACTTTATTTTTACATCTTTTCTGAAATGGGCCGTTTACCCCACAAGTTGTAGTTATTGTATTTATTGTCATCACAAACGCCCCGGTCTTGGACAAAGTTGGCCAAACCTCTCAGGGTGAGTAAATATATGTTCATTAATTAATTGTTCTTTATCTTAGAAAAAAAACATATGATTATTACTTGTTTAACTTGAAAATAAATTAAATATAAATATGATATAAAATTATTAAATATAATATTCATATAAATTAAATATATGCTCATCATTCAGGTCATTGTGCTTTATCTTAGAAAAAACATGATTATTACCTCTTGAAAATGAATTAAATATAAATATCAAAAAATATAAAAATAAGATATATTAATATAATGTTAATATAAATTAAATATATGTTCATTAATTCATTGTACTTCATCACACATTAAAACACATATTATTACCTGTTTAACTTGAAAATAGATTAAATATAATAAAATATAAAAATAACAAATATTAATATAATATTAATATAAATTAAATATATATTCATTAATTAAATGTACTTTATCTGTGGAAAACAGTTTTATTACTTGTTTAACTTGAAAATAAATGAAATATAAATATAATAAAATATAAAAACAATATAAAATAATATAATATAAATATAAATAAAATATATATTCATTAATTTATTGTGCTGATTGTGATTACCAAACATATAAGAAGCCCTGCCTCCCACAAAAAATACAGCACATGTTCAGAGAATACATATTACACGGTTCACACATCACATCATAGGTTTGCCATTGTTCAACCACCACAGTTATTTCACCTTCAAAGTTGAAATGGATGGAATGTCCCGTCCGTGCTGTACAAGCATATAATGGTGATGTTGGGGTTGAGTTATATTCGTCCATTGGTCATTAACTACCCATTAGCTTTATTTCCGCGGAGTTGAGCAACATAGATGACAGGACCCTTAACCTGATCATGTTCAGCCTGGTAACAACATCAGTAAAATCCATTGCTTGATTGATTGATTACTTTATTCATCCCCAATGGGGAAATTTCATTGCCATTGTGCAACAACAAGACAATTCAACACAGCACCAACAACAATAAAACACAGCAACAGAACAGTTAGTCACACCAATGTCCAGCATATCCAGAGAGGCGTCTATCGAGTACACCGTCCATTGAAAAGTCTGATCACCGTGGGCACGAAAGATCTCCTGAACCTCTAAGTAGAAGACACAGGGACAAGAAATCCGTTGCTCCGAGAGTTTCTCAGGTTCTCAAAGATGGAGAACAACGGATGGTCAAAGTCATTCAGTTTGCACTTCTGCAACTGTGTTAGTGATTCGAGCGTGTCAGGAGGCAGGCCAAATTTCTCTCGGCTGCTCCCAAGCTACACCGCCAGCAGACTACGGAAAAGAAAGTACACTGGTCACAATGCTCTGATAAAATATGTTTAAAAGAGGTCTGCTTACATTAAAAGAATGGAGCTTCCATAAGAAAAAGAGTCTGGACTGGGCCTTTTTATATACAAAGTTGGTGTTTTCTTTCCAGTCCAGCTTACTGTCTAGTTGTGTCATATATATTTTTTTCCATCGTAGGTTTCCATTCCTAAATAGGATTTAATTATTCCTGTTTAAGCAGCATGCAGGGTTCTACTCCCCACATCAGCTTTTCTGCGATTTTCTTCAACCCCGTTTACGACTAATCCTGTCAAATATAAAAGTGGAAAAATTCCACTTAAGTCGGAAAAAATTCATTTGTTGACTTATGTATACTTATTTTTTTCTCCTCATGTTTCCCTGGCAATGCCAAGAGAGACTGTCGGAAAGCATTGGGTCTCTCAAGGCCGTCAGACCGTAGACGGCTGCTCGCGCTTAAACCATTGTCGTGAGACCCAGGCTGTTTCACAATCGGCGGCCATGTCAAACAAAACGCTGCTTTTAAATAATGTTAACTCATTTCTAAATGTCATGTATATGGGTAGGATAGCCTTAACCCGTAGGTGCTATAATAAGACTCATTGGGTACTCATGGAATTACTCTTTCATTTCAGCAGCATTCTGGCTGTGATCATGGGTGGGTAGGTAAGGGCGTATTCAAACGTGTTTATCCCAGGTCCGACTCGTTTTAACCGAGATGGAACTCGTTTCCGAGTTGTCCCGGTTGATATGAATGTGCCACGAGACGAGCCGTGCTGAACTAGGTAGTCTCAACCCGGGATTGAACCCACAGAAAAGGACTCAGAGCAGCGCAATCTGAACAGCATTTGACACGACAACTCTCTCTTTCCCCTCTCCACCTCCCTCTCTCTGTCATTATTCGATTATTATTATTATCATAATCAATATTTTATTATGGTACTTTCTCTTTCTCTTCTTTTCAATATTTTAACTGCGGTCCGGAGCGAATGTGCCGCACGCACGGGTGCACACACACACACACACACACACACACACACACACAGAAATGTTCCGGCGAAAGGCTGCTCTGGTTACGGCCTTCTCCCGTTTCGTGAGTGGCTAATATTCATCCAATCAGCGAGTGACAGCAGAAAACACGTGTAGGTGTTGACAAATTTATCTCGGGTGTTAAACACTGGTTTGAATACTACCGCGACCAATCAACCCGCGACACCCGCGGGAAACAACCCGCGCTGCATCTAGGAACCAACCCGCGATAAATTCAAAATGCGGTTTGAAGACACCCTAAGATTCTAAAGATTCTCGTCCTAAGGGGCCTTACAAAGTATTTAGTAATGCATTTTAATGTTAGATTGCCGCAATATATATTTATATATATATTTAGAGTTTGATGACGGCTGGAAAGTTGACCTCTGCCCCCACACCTCCCCTTGTGTTACCGCATGCCGTGCCTTGCCTGTGACCTCTGACCTCCACCAGCTGTGTGTTGTTGTTGTGTTTTTGGCTCCTCTGTTCTCCTGTCTTGTGTTTCGGCTTCAAACCATTTCTCATGGTTTTCTCATTCTGGCGAGCCAGAACCAACTAATCGTCCATGCATTGCACACGACTAGAATGAACATTGGGTCTGGTCTCAAGCGAATCAACAAATTAGATTCTTCCCTACTCCCCCTTCCACCACACGCCACCCCGCTCGAGACCAGACCCAATGTCCGTTCTAGTCGTGTGCGATGTGTGGACGATGAGTTGGTTCTGCCTACTTCTCATGTTCATTATTCACCTGTACTTGGAAAGTTCCTTCCTGTGCTCCCACTTCACGCCTGCTGCAAATGACCCTGAAACATGTTTTATTTTGCATTTCTCTTAATGGACCTGTTAGTGTTATGTTTATAGAGATGCACCGATGGATGAGATTTTGTATATTTTCGTACCACATCAGAGAGCTGCGATGGTGGTTATTGATAGACCCGGACCTACCGTATCCACAAAGTCCCACTGATCATTATTTCATAGTCTAAAACCAGTGCTTGAAAACGAAATTATTTTTCAAAAGTTCTGTTCCGAACATTTCAGGCAGGCCTATGTTTAACGTTTTCGGTCTCGAAACTGTTCCGCCACCAAAATATCGGTCCTGTATCGGTTCGGAACGCAAACATTTCGTTCTTAAAGTTCCTTATATTATGCAATGTTAGGTTTAGATATAGTTTATACAAAATATATTTGGTGGACTTTCAAACTTCAGTGTAACTATATTAACGTGAAAACCATGTTTAAAACACCATTACATTCGCTTCCTTGTCTGTCCACAAGATGGAGCCCCAGATGACAGTTTTTGGACTCGTACCCAAACTGATGTTCGGGATTATTTATTTGTGACTGCAGTCTATTTGGAATAAGTATTTGTACTTCGTTACTTCTCATTTCTGGTGACCAAGAAGCGCCGTCGTCACTTGCGCCGCCTACTTGCTGTGATTGGATAACTTGGATTTTTTTAAAAATAATATTCCTCCCCCTTCCACCACACGCCACCCCGCTCCAGACCAGACCCAATGTTCATTCTAGTCGCGTGCGATCCGTGGATGATGAGTTGGTTCTGGCTACTTCTCATGTTCATTATTCACCTGTGGAAAGGACAGTACGTATGACAGGGCACATGGCAAAATCGCTGCGCACGTTCATGTGCATCACACACAGTTTTTCGTTTTTTGTGTCAGTACGAACTTCAATACAGTATTCAACCAAACATGGACTTTGAATTGTAAAAAAGTGCAGCTTCGACCGTGAATTTGATAGAAAACTTGAGTTTGAAACTTGACTTAGTTTTGTCTCCAGCACAAACTACAAAGTTGTCATGTGGTTGTGCTGTCGTTTTTGTGTTTATATTATGCAAAGCACTTCAAAATATGGATTTTCCAGAAAATTAAAAATAGGATCATTTACTGAAACATTAATATGTAAAGTGTGGAAAAGGGTTTTCATCAGTATTTGTCTGCATTTATTATCATATCAGTTGTGCATCATATCCACTGTCGTACTGCTGAGCTTTGCATTTCATACTCCTTGTATTCATACCATAGACTGTATATAAAAATGCATTGCATTTTTGAATGCCGTGCCTACTTCCGGGTTGCTATGGGCCTCAGGCTGGCGGAGCCTAGTCCTAGAAAACCGAGGCCTATGGTAATTCCAATACAAAGATTCTAATCTTAGCAGCCTGTTTTAACCTATTTAAAGATCTTTCTTAATTGATTTTTTAATATATATTGCTGGGATAATTATCGGTTAATTGTGTGAGGTGGGTCATATTTTCACAAACGCGCCAGATTTGGCGTTAATATTTTTTATTTCAGCTCCCATAGGATCCCATTCATTCTGACTCTGTTGTTGGCGCCCCTAGCGGACGGTACCACCGTCTCTCTCTCATATACTGTATAGCTCTCTCTATCTCTCCTTGTCCCGGATATACGGGTATTTTCAACAATTAAAAATTTGATGAAAGCAATGGAAGGACGTCATGCACACTGCGTCTCCTTTATATACAGTCTATGGTTCATACATTCAACACTAACCCTTTATATAGGTATTATATTATGTATATACATTGTTATATACATTTGATGTATGCGATATAAATCATACATGGTTATATTTTTATAACTATGTTCATGCATGTAAATGCACATGTGCACATATATATATATACTGTATATATGGCCTACATGTGGCTTGTGGCGCTCCCTGCAGGTTCCAAGGTGCTCCAGAACGATGAATTCACCAAGGATCTATTCCGGTTCCTGCAACTCCTGTGTGAGGGACACAATGGAGGTAAGGAGAGTGCACACCCTTTCTGTTACCTGTGTGTCTGGGCAGTGCATCATGGGTAATTCACTTGGTCACGGTCCCAGCGCCGTGCGCGTACAATAGACAACGCTAGGTATCGGTATGAGACTGGGGATAGGTTGATTAACCTCTTCCTGATTTGAGGCGGACACGCCCCGAGCTGTGTTACAGTAACGTATAAATACCGTGTAGCCTCGACTTGGGGATAGGTTGATTAACCTCTTCCTGATTTGAGGAGGACACGCCCCCAGCTGTGTTAGAGTAATGTATAAATACAGCATAGCCTTGACTTGGGAATAGGTTGATTAACATCTTCCTATCTCAACCTCAAACTTTATTTTGTACATAGTAATAACAAGATGCAATTTTACAAAAAAACAACAAGAAAACGTGTTTGTTTCCTACCAGACTTCCAGAACTTCCTGAGAACCCAGACAGGAAACACTATGACAGTCAACATCATTATCAGTACGGTGGACTACCTTCTACGCCTGCAGGTGAGTCCAAGCTGTTCACTATCAGGTGCTGTTATATATGCCTTTATGGTATGTTATATCATAAAGGCAAAGCATTGTGGTTGATTTAATGGTCCGATGCAAAGTGTAAAACTTAAAAACGCTCAGTATAGATATATATTTTTCAACATGTCTGTTCGGTGGGAGCACACACCTTCAGGGTTATTTAAAAATTGTGGTGGTAACATGCGGTGTGCTATTCTTCACCCAAATGTTATCGTGCGGATCTGTGACCCACAAACGCATGATTTAATAATCAGTTCAACGCGTTCCATTGTCTCATTCCTTTTGGAAATACTAGTAGAAGCAGCCAGCCTATTAGTCCAGAAGAACATGTGGCCACTCGGTGAGTAACTTCAAGTAGGATTTTGACTGTATTTCATCAATATTTATACAAAAAGGTTAACGAAGCAAGGAGAGTGATGTGTAACTGGTCACAGACCGACATCTAGCGGTCGGATTTTGAACTGGTGTGCGTTTTGTGTGTTTTTGTGTCCACATACCGCAGCCTTCTACCAGACTTTATATACATACATTGAGGCACCAGAAGTGACCTGCAGAAGCGCGGGACAAAATGACTCCCCCAAGTGTTTCGCACGTAAACTTGTCTATAGTTCAACGCGATGCACAAAGACCGTTACAGAATATTTTCAAACTTTTTCAAACAAACATTCCAACTTTGCTCAAGCTGGGAGACGGCATCTCAGCGACTCCATCATGATCATATCGGATGTAGCGTTATTTTGGTCCACGATGATTGTGCCATGAAATATGGATGATTTCTGTGTGTTGCAGGAGTCCATCAGCGACTTCTACTGGTACTACTCTGGCAAGGATGTGATCGACGAGCAGGGACAACTGAACTTCTCCAAGGCTCTGGCCGTGGCCAAGCAGATCTTCAACTCCCTCACTGAGTACATCCAGGTATGGGCTTCTCGCACATCCACACACCTCCAAGTGGACTACGTTAGGGCTTGGGCATGGTGACATCACAGCAGTTTTTTGGGGAATGCAGTGCACGTACGGTGAAGGTGGTATACATTACCATTTCACATCCATTGTATTGGGTGTGTAAATGCGTAAACTCTATATAAATTAGACGCAGCGTGCTTGACGTCATCCCATTGCTTTCATCAAACTCAGGTTGTGCAGGCTGCTAAGATTGGAATATTTGTATTGGAATTCCCACAGGGCTCGGATTTTTAGTACTAGGCTCCGCCATCCTGAGGCCCATACCAACCCAGAAGTAGGCACGGACATCAAAACGAATGCGGTGTCCATTTTTATACACAGTCTATGAGACACTAGTAACTAATGTGATGTGCTGTCCTCAGGGTCCATGTATGGAGACACTAGTAACTAATGTGCTGTCCTCAGGGTCCATGTATCGGCAACCAGCAGAGTCTCGCCCACAGCAGACTGTGGGACGCTGTGGTCGGTTTCCTGCACGTCTTTGCCAACATGCAGATGAAGCTGTCGCAGGTGAGAAATGTTTGACCTGCAGCGTTGTCATGTTTCTCACACCTGATCACCACATTCTGTGTAACATACTGTAGTGAATGCACGCGCGGTGCATTCTGGGCCGCCACCGTTGGCGGTCCTCCACTTGTCTACACGCCTCCTTAAATAGAGTCCGAATGAACCTTGGCAATGGCTGAGTTCAGCTATTGCCGATGTAAGTTCCTCTATTCCCGGCTCCTCCACGAGGCGGTACTCGTTCATTACAATACGTTGAAATATGCAGTGTACAGATGAACTGTAATGATGTTACGTGGGCGCGTTTTGCTTATACAGGATTGCTGGGAGGCGGAATAGTTAGCACACCACGTAGCAAGTAACGACAAGATCGATGCAAGGGAGTTTCGGAGTGTCGCGTGTCTGGCTCACCTCCATTGGCGTCTTCCAGGTGGCCCAGTGGTAGCGCCGGTTACACACGTTTGGTGTGGCGGGATGGTTGGCAGGAGCTCGCCAGCCACAGGACTGCGTGATGTGGCGCGTCGTTCACCAACCTGATGAGTAACTGTCACAGTTTTGCGATCGGTCGATCGCTAGCCGCGTCAGCCGTAAAGGTAACTAACGTGGCTGAGTATTAATTAGACCTACCAGGAATCTGCGGAAAAAAAATCATTTTTCCGCGAAGCACATTCCCATTTCCGCGAAGAGCAATTCAATTTTTCTGCTGAATTCTGCGGCTTAAAATTCCATATTCCGTGAGCATGAAAAAACAACCTAAAATGACTAGTAATGAAGCAAGCCTATTTTTATTAAGTGATAATGAAGTAAAAATGATCTTATTAAATGAACTGCAACAACAAAACACTGAAATTATTTATAAAATAATTAACATTTATTTTGTTCCTCTAAGGCAATTTTATTAAAATATGCAGCCATTTCAGTGCATTTCATTGCATATAAAATCAATACAAAGCAGTGTAGTGCAAAAATGTTTTCTGCAAACAGATGTGTTGCATAAACATTCTTACATAAAGGTAATGGCAGTCTAAAGACAATAAAATAATAAATAATACAATAATAATAACACAAATCATTTTTATAACAATAGTGGTTTCAATTAGGGCTGCAACTAACGATTACTGAAGTACTAAAAAAAATAAACAAAATGTTTTTTCTCGGAATAAGTAGCAATTGTGAATATAGAAAAGATTATTTCATCAGATTTATGGTTATCATTCGATAGCTTATAAAGCCGAATGTCAGGTGTGTACCACGAACGAGGGTACGACATCACCTCCACATCCATGCAGACGCTTGTGGAGGTGACATCAGCGCGTTGCGCCCTTTGTCCGAGGTAAATAAAAAAAAGGTTCAATTAGCAGAAACGGACCGTATCTTCACAAGACACTGCAGCGACACCTGGCGGCCGCGGGTGAAAACGAAGTATTCCACGCAATGGGGCATTTTCTGCACGACATGGTAAATTCCACGCAAGCTTGTCTTTACCACGAAAACATCCGCGATCGCGGAATCGTGGATTTCTGGAGGGTCTAAATAATGTAAATACCTGACGTCGTAGTCGAGCACCGGTGATAGTCATCTAGCGTCTGGATGAGTCTTGAGTCGAGTCCGACGGGTCGACGGCTACAAGGAGGCTGTCCCGGTGACTGTAAAGTCTCGACAAGTGTGGCTGTAACAGGCGGCGACCGGTTGAGGTAAACTTCAAGACTGACTCGAACATGGCGGGCGCCCTAGAACTCCGTCCAAGTCTCGCCAAACTCTTGCGAGACTTGATTGATAGGCGAATTACATGGAAAAGCTCTCCCACAACAATAACGGTAGATATGTTGTCCTATTGAACCCTCAACATTGTGTTCTTCTAGGACGCCAGTCAGATCGAGCTCCTCAAAGAGCTGATGGACCTTCAGAAAGACATGATTGTGATGATGCTGTCGCTGCTGGAGGGTGAGGCCACACACTACAGTGTTAAATCAACACTTAAAGAGTTACATTTAACACTGTGTCTGAGTGTATTTGGTACTTATTAACACTGGCTAACACTGTACAACACCGCTGGCACGTCCGTGAAGGGACGGCCATCTGCATCTGAGCGGATGAAGGCCGCGAGGGCCTGCGACACAGCGAGTCGGCAGCGCCGCTGCGACACAAACACCTTACGTCCGACCCGAACCTCGGTCCGTGCCAAGGGTTGGGTGCCGCATGAGTCACGATGCAATGAAAATGGCGGTCTTTAAAGTTTGAGAGTGGACGAGGTGAGCGGGGCTTTGGGTGGGGCTTTGTAGAGTCTAATTGACACAGCGCTTTGTAACAAATTAACACCAACACTAGTAAGTATTCAACTCTCTCTGTTGTTGTAATAACTCTGAAAGAGTCAAGGAACTTTAACACTGCATATTTAACACTGGAAAATCTAGTGTGTAGAGGGAGAGGGATGAATAGAAAATGTGAGATATTATCTCATCATGTTTTCCCAATGAGTCACGGTTTGGTGAATACATACGATCAGACTGTGTGTAGGGTTTATTCAGGATACTTCAGTAATCGGCACATTCACAGAGTGGGACACCCATCGTCCCTCCACGACACCAGCATCAGAGACCCTCCCCCTGACTGCTCCTGTTCTGCTACTTCCAACGTCTTTAGGCTAAATCCCTTTTTGGTGTTGCCAAATCATATCACTCGGCACGTAGTACATGCATTTAATAATAATAGCAGCTTGCCGCCTGCGCTCCGCACCGCAGACAACGCGGCCAACGAGATTATTCTCAGTACTTGTTCAAAACATGTTCTAGTTAACCTGCTCCAGTCAGTACCCCAGGCACTGGCTCACAATCTGGAGTTGGCCCTCGGGCGCTGCGCCGCGGCTGCCCACCGCTCCTCAGGGATGGGTTAAATGCGGAGGAAGAATTTCACTGTACATGTATGTATGTGTGACTAAAGTACCTTTACGTTGCAATAAGCAATATGAAATGAATAAGAAATATTGATTTGATTAGGCCCCCAAAGGTTTTAAATATGATTCAGGCTAAAAAATAAAAAAGAAAGAAAACAAAGATTTTATCCAGGACATATCTATGTGTGTATTTGCATTTGTATGTACTTTCTCCAACACTAAGGTCTCCTCACGGACAGAAAAGTGAAATAAAGCAATTCTGCTAAGCCTGTTATAAACAACATTGCAATGTTTAATGGCTTTGTAAATAAAATGAATCCAGTCATTCATTCATTCATTCATTCAAAAGATGAATATGAAGGACAGATTATCATTCTTCCACGTTTTTAACCAGACAAGATGATTAGATGACACCGATTGTCAGATAGCAGATTTATAGAAAATGAACAGGGTTGTCTAAAGACATAGTTTGCTGCTTTTTCCAGGCAATGTGGTGAACGGCACCATCGGCAAGCAGATGGTGGACACGCTTGTTGAGTCGTCGAGCAACGTGGAGATGATCCTCAAGTTCTTTGACATGTTCCTGAAGCTCAAGGACCTCACCACCTCGGACAACTTCCGAGAGTACGACCCCGACCTCAAGGGCGTGATCTCCAAACGCGACTTCCAGAAGTCCATGGAGAGTCAGAAGCAGTACACGCTGCAGGAGATCGAGTTCCTGCTGCTGTGCACGGAGGCCGACGAGAACGACATGTTCAACTACGAGGAGTTTGTGGAGCGCTTCCACGAGCCGGCCAAGGACATCGGCTTCAACGTGGCCGTGCTGCTCACCAACCTGTCAGAGCACATGCCGCACGACTCGCGTCTCAACACCTTCATGGAGCTGGCGGAGAGCGTGCTCGGCTACTTCGAGCCCTACCTGGGCCGCATCGAGATCATCGGTGGCGCGAAGCGCATCGAGCGCGTCTACTTTGAGATCAGCGAGTCGAGCCGCGAGCAGTGGGAGAAACCCCAGGTGAAGGAATCCAAGCGGCAGTTCATCTTTGACGTCGTCAACGAAGGCACAGAGAGCGAGAAGATGGAGATGTTTGTCAACTTCTGCGAGGACACCATCTTTGAGATGCAGCTGGCCTCCGAAATCTCTGAGCCAGATGCTGTGCAACGTCCGGAAGAAGAGGAGGTACATTTCTTAAATTCCTCTAGTTATGGTTGTTTATGAACACAAGACCACAAGATGGAGCCCCAGATGCTTGAGGCTTGATGACTGGCAGTGAAAGATGATGGAAATAGTCTCACAGACATAGGATATGTTAAAATATATAGAGAATGGACAACAATGTATTTAACAGTTTTGTGGATTTCATAATCCGAAAATCTTTTTTCGTTTCCGTTTGCGCTCCTCATAAAATTGTGTAAAATTCAGATCATTTTTGGTTTTGGTTTTCGTTCTTTCAACTGGTTCGGAGCCCTGGTGATAATGCGTATGGAAGCAATATTGTCCCGAGATTTACTTACTTAAATGTTGAACTTAAATGTAGCCGTACATTAAACAGCCACCAGAGGTCAGCGTTATGGCGCTCAGCCGGTGTGTCGAGACGCGTCATGTCGCCATGGCAACCACACAATGCTTTAGAAGCCTCAAAACCATCCACTGGCATCTACGATTCATTTAGGCGCGTGCACTTTTTTTCCCTATTATTTTTGGGTATTATGGTGTTTGACAAAACAGCTTGTTAGAAGAAGCGCCTGCCTGGCGTTGATTATGTTTATTATTCATGTGATAATTTGCAGTAAAATGCATTTGTTTATCTATAGGAAGAGGAATATAGCCCCCCGGACGAGCCCGACGAAGAGGAAGAAAGTGTATCGGCCTTCACCTCGGCCTGCCGCGCCGTGCGGCGCAAGGCGGGCGCAGTGCGCCACGCTCTGTCGCTGGGGTCGCTGCGCAAGCAGGTCAAGAAGGCGGTGAAGCTCAGCCTGCGCGAGATGATCATGGGCGTGTTCTCCTTCTTCTGGATGCTCTTCACCGGGTTCTTCAAGGGCATCTACGGACTCGTCTTTGGCTTCGTCCACCTCATCTGGTCCTCCATGTTTGGTGGCGGCCTGGTGGAGGGTGCCAAACACATGAAGGTAGACTTACTAGACTGACTATAGACGAGTTCAGCCACGAAATACAGGGGGCTGGCATTTTGTCCCGCCTTTCTGCAACGCACTTCCGGTGTCTGTATGAGTTCCATTTAATCTCGTCGTAGTGGACCGCGGTGGCTCACAAAACGCACACCAGTTTATTACCATCAATACCAGATTATTAAATCATGCCTTTGTGGGTCACAGATCTGCGCGATAACATTTGGGTGAGGAATAGCACACCGCAAGTTACCACCACAATTTTTAAATAACCCTGTAGGTGTGTGTTCCCACCGAATAGACATGTTAAAAAATAGCCAAATACACGGCAAGTAAATGACACCGTGACATTCAAAGATTTGAAGTACCCCGCAAACTCGTCTATTTTTATCTGTTGAAATGTCATGGGGCATTGCACTCTGAATGCTCTGTTTGTATGAGGTTCCATGTCAATGTGGTTCCATGTCGTTGTGGTTCCATGTCGTTGTGGTTCCATGTCATTGTGGTTCCATGTCTGAAGGAACTGAATGGTTCCACCTCCCTCCTCCAGGTGACGGAGCTGCTTGGCAGCATGCCCGACCCCACGCAGTTTGGCATCCACGGAGACTCGCTGGAGGGAGACAAGGCGGACACAGGCGAGGTGAGCATATAGACCAGTTTATGCGCGAAATACAGCGGGCTAGCATTTTGTCCTGCAAGCTGAAATGCACTTCCTGTGTCTGTATAGCTGCCTGTGTAAAGTCATCGTAGTGGACCCAAGTGGCTGAATTTGTCACACAAAACACACAAGGTTTCAAAATCCGCTTACTACAGCTCGTACTGTGACAAAGTAAAGAGCATCCACTCCACTTCCCTCACCGCTTTACATAAGTATTGATGAAATTGTAATGTTCAAAGGGTGGAAGAGAGACTCCAAGGATGGTGGGTGAATCCATTCAGTCGTTTATTAATATATTCGACAGCTCTCCACACTACTAGAAACATTAATTGGTGAGAAACGGGGACAGACATAACTCAGCATATATCTGAACGCCATGAGTGTGTCCCCGGATCTGATGAAGAGAGGCGTGGTCTTCAGGTAACCCCACACATGGGGCATCACGTGATAGCACGCTAACATATATAAGAACAATTGTATTAACATCAAATATATTATCATATCATAACACATTACAATACAGTGTAATATACCTCTGAGATGTTAAATAATTATATCTATAGTAAAAAAAAATAGTATAAATAAAATGAGTGTTACAAAATACAGTCAAAATCCGACTTGAAGTTACTCATCAATGTGGTCACATGTTCTTCTGGACCAATGCGATGGCTGCGTCCACTGGTAAATCCAACATGAATAAGTAAATGGAACGGGTTGCGCAGATTATTGAATCATGCGTTTTAGGTGTGTGCTCCCACTGAATAGAGCTGTTGAAAAATAGTCGAAGACACAGCAAAATAAATGGCACCGGAAGTGACCTTCAGACTAGAACTTTAACTGGAAATGCTCGCCGCACTTGCCGATAGCAATGACAAAGGAATTTTAAAATCAAAAGGCTTGGAAAATGGTGACAAATTATGAAATGTCAGGAAATTTTAGAAAAATGAAATATGGATTGGTTTACAGTAGAGGTCGTTAGATGACCTTCTAATAGATTGCAGGATCGTCTGAGTAGTTCCACAGGCAAAACAAGATGTTTTAGCGTTGTCTGTAAATATATAAAGTGGCTGCAGTACATTTAGTACATTAAACACTTTATTTAAAAGATGGGCAAGATATGCAGAATTTTTTAATAACAGTTTTTTAATCCAATTTTTCATTTTTTAAGGACATCAAAAATCAACACATTCATACACTTACTCACTGACCAGAAGCCAACAACCGAACAGGACAAGAAAAAGTAAATAAAATAATTAAAAACATAATGCAACCGCTATTAAATTATAATTGTCCATATTTAAATATGATCATTTTTAAGGCCTTCTCTGGCGGCGGCGAAAAAAAAAAAAAAAGCCAAAAAAAAAAAACCTCAACTACAAACATCAAGAAGGAAGAAATATTAAATTAATTTCGAATCAAAATTTCATCAGTCAAAATATGTCCCAAGGGGGGTGTCGTTGGCTGAGTGGTTATGGACGCCATACCTACCTAATCTGAGCCTAATCCAATTTCATATGAAGTATATGTGCAGCTCTTTGTCAGTCACTTGTAAGTTTAGTTTGAGACTTGTGAACTTCCTACCTAAGGTGTCAGCGGGTCTGGACGCAGCGGCACCTTCCCCGATGGACAAGTCAGAAGTGGACATGATGAACGAGATGCTGAACCCGCCGCCCAAGAAGGAAGGAGGGAAGCACATTGAGCTGGGCCTGGGAGACGTCTCGGAGATCACAGAGGGAAGCAGCAGCAAGCGGGTCAGTAGACCCTGGAACCAGAGTACTCTGGAACCACAGTACCCTGGAACCAGAGTACCCTGGAACCAGAGTACCCTGGAACCACAGTTCCCTGGAACCACAGTTCCCTGGAACCAGAGTACCCTGGAACCAGAGTACCCTGGAACCACAGTACCCTGGAACCAGAGTACCCTGGAACCAGAGTACCCTGGGACCAGAGTACCCTGTAACCAGGGTACATGGGACTATAGAGCCCTGCAACCATAATACCCAGGAACCATAGTACCCTGGAACCAGGGTACATGGGACCATTGTGCCCTGCAACCATAATACCCAGGAACCATTGTACCCTGGGACCATAGTACCCTGGAAACAGTGGTTGATGCAGCAGCCTACATAACTGTCAAAGAGCGAGTATTGAGTTAAGCTAAGATTTAAAGTGCCATAAATCAGAATAGTGCTGGGCTGGAGAAAGAACTCTAGAAGACTTCACATCCAGTTGGGAAGGGGTTACTTTTGGATTACTTTGTAGAAAAAAAATAATGAAATAATTTCTACCACACTAATGATAATAATAATGATGATGATGTATCCATCTACTCCACAAATGCACTATGCACTAATAGCTTTTGAAAATGTCTTTTGCAGAAACAGTCAACTCCTAAAGTGCCGGAGAAGCTGGAAGCTGAATCGGAGAAGGCAGAGTGAGTAATTGTTGTTTTATTTTAAGATTCCTTCTGGGGCATCCAGCAAAAGCGACAAACTTCACGACTAGATCAAGAAACCAAGGCCTCACAGAATACAACGGCTCCGTCTCCTAATCCTTTTGTCCGTCAAGGCTGTTGACACCCCAGGGTTTAGGCACGGGCCGATGCCGGTTTGAATCAATACCCAAAAGTGTTGGGCGGGGGGACGAGCAGCATTGTTAGACAATAGACACAAGACTTGTCCGACCCAAGAATCCACAACAATGACACTACACCAACTACCACCACTGACAATCATCAATACCACCAGTAAAACCCAACAACTTTTGGGTTCAACGTCCTATGTTAGTGCATGAAATTTAGAGTCCAAAATGCGGAGCTTTAAAGAGTTCAAAATCAATGTGATTGCATCCTCAGTGGTTTCAGAACGGCATGTTAGGTTCCAAGGGGAGATCAATGCTCTTGGTGCAATCACTTCATTCCAATTAGTTCAAATAATTCATATTATTTTAAAGAAGGATACCCCGAGGTGCAATTTAATGTTGGTTTGGTTAACAGACCCCTGGACCAACTGTGTTGTTGTGTTCATTTAAATACTGCATATATTTTCTTCTAAATCTTCCTCTAGATCTACAGCCCATCACATTCTATAACTTTAACCAGCGAATAAGACTATCATGTAGGGCACGAATGGCAGTCGGTACAAAGGAGAGTTTGTAGCGGTTAGTAGAATAGTCCCTAACGTGCCTTGTCCCACTCAGCACGGAGAGCCAGGAGAAAGATGACAAGCCTGCAGAGGAAGAGGGGGAGAAAGCTCCAGAGAAAGCCCGCAGCTCGGCCAGCGACGCCAGCGACCATTCCCCCTCCTTCATGTCCTCCGTGGTGGCTGTGCTGCAGGTCTATCTCAGCAAAACCCTGGTGGGTTCTGGTTCATTTACTGTCCCCTAATATCTATTATCCACGCAACTTCTACAACATGTTACTATTGTGTCTTAGTAGAACTACCTGGCACGCAACTTCTCCGACATGTTACTATTGTGTCTTTGTAGAACTACCTGGCACGCAACTTCTACAACATGTTACTATTGTGTCTTTGTAGAACTACCTGGCACGCAACTTCTACAACATGTTACTATTGTGTCTTTGTAGAACTACCTGGCACGCAACTTCTACAACATGTTACTATTGTGTCTTTGTAGAACTACCTGGCACGCAACTTCTACGGCATGTTACTATTGTGTCTTTGTAGAACTACCTGGCACGCAACTTCTACAACATGTTACTATTGTGTCTTTGTAGAACTACCTGGCACGCAACTTCT
>OMKY01209679.1:0-12162 GCA_900302395.1 Bregmaceros cantori | reverse complement strand
GGACATCCGTTTCATCAGAAAATAAAAAGGCAAACGTAAGACAATTGCAGCACAAACACTTGTGCGAAAAGGTATGAAAATAAACAACAGTGAACAGGCAAGCAAGTCTCTGAACACATGTAAATAACGCTAAGTATAAAGAGTCTTGTGAGGAGTACTCATCTCAAGCAGTCGGGCTCGTGATCCAGCGGAACCGATCTTGAGATGGAGGGATCGTTCCTGCAGTAGTAGACAGCCTCAGGTTACCAGACGGCTAACTGGCTGACAGCTAATCAGGTGAGCAGGAGACGACTAGACACACACACTAACTAACTGAACACATAAACTTGTCTACCTAGAAACTAACCTAAGTAGCACATGGACGCTGCGTCGAGCTGGCGCCCGACGCCCCCTTATGAAGGGGGAGACCGCCAATCAGGGAACCGCTCCGGAGACGAGATCGATACGCTCCAGCTGCGCTGGTGAGGTCCGCGGACGAACCCGGCGCCTGGGTGCCGCCCGTGGACGAGCGGCTCCTGACACAGAGCTGCTAATTTCCATCCGTAGTCCTTGATGTTCTGTTCTCGCGAGATATGGAGACAGAACTGAAGAGCGTATCAGCTGGGGTCTGGCAGAGAAGATGGCCCAAGATCGTGTTGGATGGAAAGGAGTTGTTGATAGCCTTTGCTCCAAAGGGAGCTAATGGGCCCAAGTAAAAGAAAAGTCCTTGATATGTTTTTCTTGTTTCTGTTTCCCTTTTAAAAGCCTATCACAAGGATACTAACTGTTCTAACCATGGCTTTGAACTGGTTCAAGGAACAGAAACGAAACCGGAAACGTTATTATTTTTTATGTTCCAGAACAGGAATGCTTATTTAAAAATAATGGTAACCGGTTAATACCGGTTTTATTTCGTTCCTGAAAGG
Organism: Bregmaceros cantori; assembly: GCA_900302395.1. Classification (NCBI taxonomy): domain Eukaryota; kingdom Metazoa; phylum Chordata; class Actinopteri; order Gadiformes; family Bregmacerotidae; genus Bregmaceros; species Bregmaceros cantori. The sequence continues at coordinate 11,257 of OMKY01209679.1, read as the reverse complement.
AGTGCACTGGGGATAACTTCAAAAATAAAACAAGAGTATTTATAAAATCTACGATGCAGCAGTGAAGTAGGAATTGTTGCGGAACTCTCTGCAGCGTGTAGTTGAGGGTTCGCCCCAAGACGCAACGAGACCTCGGCTGTAGAGTGCTACCAGCCGGCCTCTGTAGTGAGTCGCTGTGGGTTCGCCGCAACATATATTACATCGCATTAAACAGCTGACAGGAACAAATTTTTTTTTGTTCTAACCGGTTCAGGAACGCCAATTTATTGGTGGAACACATAACCGGAAACGTTATAATTCTGTTTCTGTTCGGAACGAACCGCTTGGGAAAAAATATTGGTTCAAAGCCCTGGTTCTAACAACATAGTCTAAAAGTAGCCTTACTGTTGGAATTAGATAGATGACAGTACTTTATTATTATCATTATTAGTTTCAAAAGCCGGTGTAACAACAGAGTAACAAGTAAACTAAAGAAAACAGCCTAGTTATATATGGGAACAGGTTTGTATTGATTATTGCAGGTGTATCTTGATTTGTTTGGTGAAGTCTCTCGCATTTGTGCAGACTGCAGGTTTTTCGTTTTTTGAGGTAATTCCATTCCTTTGTTGCTGTGTAAGCGAAGCAGTTTTGTGCAAAAGTGGTTTTCTTTTTTGGGATGGTACAGTTTCCATGAAGTGCACTTCTGGTAGCTCATTTGGCGTGCTCTGAGACGGGCTGGATAAACTGTCCCTCGTACGATCTTGAAAAAGAGAGTCAAGTTTGCAATTTTTGATAAATAGCTTATGTCTAGCAGTCCTTATTCATGAAGGATGTGACAGATGTGATGTGACATCAGCTTTTTGGCAAGTATTTTTATTGCTTGTTTGTAAACTGATTTTTTTAGGGGTTTGATCATTTTGTAGTAGTGTTTCCCTGGGACCAGCTCGTTATACAGTACATGAAGCTTGATCTTCTGATATGCTTGAAAGTGGCCAGGCCATATTTTATACTATTTGTCATTTTCTTAATGAGCAACTGTAATCCCTTGCAATTACATAAAAATGTTATCTAGATTGCAGTTACATCTGCCTGGCGATTATATCCACTTTCACAATCTTTCCGAGGCCATTCTTGTAACTTGTAAATGTGCATGCAGCAAAACCCCTTTCATAAGGGACCACACCCAACGGCAATTTGACACACCAGTCACATTTGAATAGCAAAATGTTTCATGAAAACGAAGGTTAAAATCTGCAATTTTTCATTGCAATTTTTGACTTGTATACTGTATTAGGGTCGTATTTAGACTAAGAGTAATCTAAAAGTAATGGAACTAAATCATTTCATTACTTTTAAAATGTGATAGTGATATTGCGTTACATTTTTTTGAATGAGTAACTTGTAACTGTAACGGATCAACTTTTAAAAAGCAACCTTCCAAACCCTGCTAACGGCCCTGGCTGTAAATGCCATATCTATCGACGAGATTGGCGAACATCTCCTGAGCAATCGCCTTGTTATCGTCCCCCAGTACTCTCTCTCTCTCTCACTCTCTCTCCTCCTAATAATGGAAACACTGCCGCGCTGGTCGTCACGGTGCTCTACATCCCCACAATACGCAACAGGTGGCATGGTGTCTGTTTCCCGCCGCAGTTTATGAAGTATTCTTTACCGAATCGAATCGAATCGAACTTGCTGTTGTTGTTGTTGTTGTTTTTTTCCGCCTCGGCAAAAGCAGCGAGCAGCAATGTCACCCGCTGATACGCGGTAAGTTAAATCGTACGAACTGACCACTCACGAAAAATTACACGGCATCGGCTGTCGTTAATGAAGTCGTCATTAATTATTAATTGTTTGTGTTACTAATATTATTATTTGTGTCCGTTGTTTATGAATATGTTTTCTTTGTTATATATAAATGAAGGCTGGCCTTTAGAAGTTGTTTGGTCCGATGCTTCGTTGTGTGTTTGCAGCATACGTAACGGTCAATTTATGCGCATGCGTTTACCGACTGCATTGACCGTAAATATGTTTTAGCAGTTCACTCACAACTACAGATTTTGCAAGCGTCAGTGCGTGCACGCGACTGACGTCAGAAAGAGACATATGTGACGTTCAACGGCGTTTGGGGCGCATTATTACAGTCTGCTCTAGAGATTAGACCAGGCATGGGCAAACGATGTCCCACGGGCCAAAAACGGACCGTTAAGCTTTTTAATTCAATCCACCAAACATGTCCAAATTATAGTGGATATGGGGTAAATAATTGTCCACCCTTTGCTATGCAATACTCTATTTTCCCCAGTAGATGGCGTGCTGATCTAGAAGTAGACGCGATGGTCGGTATGCTGTGCAACCTTTGCATGTTATGGATGTTATGACAGATTGTTTCATGATTAAATCAATGTGTAAAAAAGGAGACAGCATTCCACTGACACTTAAATCAAAACACTTTACAGTTACACATTCACTTAAATCAAAGTCTTTTTACCTGCGGCGGGGCAGAGCCACGGACGAGGTTATGTTTTTGGTCGTGTTGGTTTGTCCCCTGGATAACTGAAAATGTTGAGCATGGATCTGGATGAAAGTTTGTAGAGTTGTTGGAAATTACGAAAAAAATAAGTGATTTGGTGCATTTCTATAGCGTATAAGTAATATAATTGTCATACTTCATTATTAGTAACGGGTGAACAATCCCCGTTCTCTGTAGTGACGCCACGCCGCGTGGCCGTGACTCCTGTGCCTGCGTCAAGCAACATAATCGTACTTAATCTTAATAAACATCTATAAATAGATGGATGGAAAGTTCCTTACCTGGTTAGTGCAGGGGGTGGTCAATGACACGTTTCCATGTAAAAATCCGAGTGATTGGTTAGATCCAACAGCGTCAACTTTCTACTAGCCTGGTGAGCCAGAACCAACGCATTGTCCACGCATCGCACATCACTAGACGCTATTCTATGCAACGTCTACTGATGTGCGATGCGTGGTTCTGGCTCGCCAGGCTACTAATCTACGAGCACTAGCATTAATAATGGCTTACCACACATACTGCTAGCACTAAAAGTACAATTTTTTTTGTACCACTACGGCACAGGTTTGCAATCGCTGAGTGCTTCTAATTTACACATGTCAATATTTAAGTTTGATACATTTCTTCCGGGCCTTCTGTCAAATTTTAGAACCCATTGTGGCCCATGAGTCAAAAAGTCGCATACAATTAGGTTAGTTGCACACAATTAGGCGTGGAAGTAAGCAGTCTGGCATGTTGTGATTGTGTCAGGTATGCCATATGTCTCTTCAGGTAGCACTGCAAGGTTAGAAGTTCTGCCATTTTGGGTGATTGAATGAATCTCATTAAATGCATACTGGAAAAATGGCCATAATTGTATCCCCGATACGCGGAGCGCAGGGGATATAATGGTTTTGCGTGCACCACCGAGGCAGATCCTTCGCGTTAATGTGATATCTTTTGAATGGATGGGTGACTTTGTTTGGTGTGTTTCTTCAAATTTGGCATGTTAACCGATACAATTAATGATTAATCGAACAATGCATTAAGCTAATTTTGTTATTCCTAGTATGTATTGACTCAACTAAAATCAGTAAAAAAAAATCAGTATACATTTCAGTTGGTTTTTCCTTTAAAATTCAATCGATCGGGGGCATGCAGTAACATAGTGGTTATAGAGTGCGACCCCCAGACCACAGGTTGAGAAGCACCGTGGGTTCTCATTCCCTCCCCGGCTTTTCTGCAATCTGTCCCGCCGACTCTTCATCCCAGTTTCCGGTTTAATCCCGTCACTATTTCTCTCAATAAAATAATGAAAAAGCGCTTGTGCCCAAATAAAACTTTTTTGGGCAGGCAGCATTTTTTTGTGTGGGGGGGGGATTGCTTAGATATGCAAACAAAGTGCATTTTTGGCATCTATCACAGTTCCAAATATGACTAGTATTTATTTCTCTTCTTGTGTTGCTAATGGTGCGCCTGGAGGCCAGGCTGTGACTGTGGATATAGAAACATGATTATCCTACGAGCCAAACCACCGATACGCCGGCTTTCCTGCACAACACGCATGAGAAAAGGCTTTGGCTACACAATGGAGATGGGGGGGAGGGTGAGCCTGTCTGCTGGGCCCATACACAAGAATCCCCTCTTGAATGCTGATATTGTAAAAGGCTGAGGTTTTTTTTCTTTCTTGGCAAATGTTCACACAGCTCAGATGAATGACAGGCAATTAGAAAATAAAACCAACGCCACCAGTGCCACCCAGAGCTGGACTGGGCACTAAAAGGTCTGTCGGCGTGATGCGCGCTGGAAGGATCAACATCAGAATGAACTTTATTTTGTCACGTTGCAATCTCCAATGATTAGGAAAAATAAAAATCTTTTTTTTTTTTTTTGCATTTCACTTTTATTTTATCATACCTTACATATGTGTAGGCCTGCCTAAGCTAAGATCATACTATTGCCTTTATGGTATAATAATTGTATGTCAGTTTTATTTTGTTCATTCTCAGTTACATTTTGCGATTTAAATTTCATTCTGCACTGAATTTTTTTTTAGATGAACAACAAAATGCAGTTGTTTATTGTTGTTTCATTATCGTGATTAATAATCATGATTTCATGGATGATTTTTTTTTCGTAAACATGTAATAACTAGAAGCACTCAGAGATTGTAAACCTGTACCGTGGTGATAAAAAAAAACATACTTAGTGCTAGCAGTATGTATGGCAACCCATTATCAATGTAAGAGCTCGAGTACCGCGATTGACCCATCCATAGACTGTATTCCCACCGGCGAACATGCCGTCTACATTTTCCAGCAGCCCCTGTGATCCGGAAGTCTGATCACGTGACCGTGATCGGTAAGTTGGTGATTAAGTATGATTATGTTACTTAAAGGCTACAGAAATGCACCAAAATTCTTCAGTGTGTCATTTCCAACAACTGTACAAAATTTCATCCAGATCCGTGCACAACTTTTTCAGTTACCCTGGGGACAGACAAACCAACAAACCAACGCTACCAAAAATATAACCTGCTTCTCGGCATAACCCCGGCGCAGGTAATATTATTATTATTATTATTATTATTTATATAATATTATTAATAATAATAATAATAATAATAATATCATTATTATTGTTACATATTATTATTGATGATAATGATAACAATAATAATATTAATAATTCCCCTTCTACTAGTGTGTCAGCAACATGTATGGAGTTGTAACGGCGTCACGAATCCTGAAAATGCCATGTAAGCCAATGGGAAGAGACGCAGCAGTGACAAACGAAGTGGCGTCCAGTGCTACCTGATGCGGGTGTCGGTGTCAAAGCTACTGCCATTTAAAAAAAAAAGTTGAGCGTCAAAAACGCTAGGCAGCGTCGCATCAATTCCAATTGAGTAACCACCTGAATAAGCGTCAACTATAGATCAATTGACCCACAACTCATATGGGCGTCAATTAGGGGGTAAAAAAATTGATTTGAAATCGAAATCGGTTTATTTTGTTCAGAGGATTTGGAACAAGTGAAATTGTCAAATCATATTTCATTTTTAACATTAAAGATTTTGCTGGTCTGTTTTTAAGTTATATGGGTGAATAAAATGTATATAAATTGATAATTGTATTAATCATAAGCCAAAGGTTGGGGTGTCTCTACTTTATTCCAAAAATAGACACCATTTGCAAAGTTTGAAATATGAAACTTCTAGTTTCAATATATTTTGTCCTTAAAAAAAAAACAAGAGATCAGAAGCAAATTGAAAATCGAGATTTCACAGACACAAATCGGGATTCGATTTTTTAGCCAAATCGTAAAGGCTAGCGCCAATGCACATGCCGCCTGCACCAGCGTGGCACAGACAAAGACGATAGAAAAAAATGGAATCAGGCGGTGCGTTCTCGTCACAGTGTACATGTGTACTTAAAATCCGCACACTCACAGATGCACGGACGTGGCTAAAGGGAAGGGGCTGTGTGATCCGTCATTCAGTTTCTAAAGAAAATGTTCTCGCCTTTCGTTCTGATGAATTTATTCCAAACATTTAAATCGTTTCTATTATTTTATATTTATTATAATGAACATTTATTATTTATTATGAACATTCTTACCTCACTATAATCAATCAATAGTGAACGGTGTAGCGTTAGGGCTGCAACCGAGTAACGGATGATAACAGATTATTGAATAAATTGCCAACTAATTTGATAATCGATTTATCTGCAGCGATTCATTGATTTCTTGTTTGGTCCGTCCTCCACTAAAACGTGTTGAATATTTGTTGTGTCTCCATTTCCAGTGTCATGGTCCCACCTATTCTCTACTGAATATTTTTAAGCCCCACAACACCACAGACAATATAATAAAGGTAACAAATAATCTTGGGTGAAAAACAAATATGTTATAATCTATCACATAAAAGTAGGATTCTCTATACTGAAATGGAAATGTTAGTCTTAGTTAGATAATGAGACATCAAAAACCTAGCAATATTAATATTCAGATTAATGATTGCTCCAATCGTAAAGAAAAAATGAGGGGGTGTTGCTGGCCGGGGGTGTAGACACCACACCTAACGTGCCCCCATTCATGTTAATGGCGATGTGTCTACTGTAGTGTCCGCAGTGCTGCAAGTTCTACTTCCCTCATTGGCCTGTCTGCAATGTCTAGCCCCGATCTCTTCAACCCAGTAAATATGAAAAAACGGCGCTGACCCCAGAAAAAATACTATATCTAAAAATACTATAGATTGTCTATATAATAGAAATTCTGAACAGATTAATCATCATAAAAAATGGCAGATTAGTTGCACCCCTAATTTGCATCAACATTCAATAGCCATTATTTGATTTGTGAGGTCAGGGGCACCTTTCTAATGTTTCTGATGATGCACTTTGTGACACATCTTGGACTTTTCAAACATCACTGCACTCTCTTTGTCACTGTTAACCGCTCTCCACCGTTCATAATGTTGCAAACAGTTTAACCAAGTTTTAAAAGATTAGAGGAACATTGCAGCATTTCCAGCTGCCAGTGGAGACTGTGCGCTTTCAGAGGAGTGTGACCATGAGCGGGACTCGACATTGAATATTCAAATTGGCATTAAATTGCTTTGTCGATAGTTTTGTGCTGACACCACCCCCTGTTAATTCAGACAAATGTATCATTTCTGATAAATATAAAATTGACATAAGGAATGTGGTCATGAAATATTTTACTATTCGACTATTCTCCCGAAATTTCCATTGATTAGTCTAATACATTTTTTAATAACAAGCAATTACGTGGAGACAAGAGAAGAAAATACCTTTAACCCAATAATTATTTTTTTGGTGAAATATAGAGATATAAAAAAAAAATATCTCAAAAAAGATATAATTCAAAGAAAAAACTACTAATGTTTATGTATGTGTGTATGTATGTATGGATGTATGTATGTATGTATGCCAGGGTATGGCACCGCCTGGCGGTCAGAAGCGGTACTGCATCCATATCTATATTTTTTTGCAATAAAAGCTGCACTCACTGAATGAGTTGAAGAAAATCAACAGATTAGGTGACTAATGGTCTCAGTAATCAGCTTTTAATCAACTATTAAAAGAATTGTTAGTTGCAGCCCTATCTGTAATGCATTATATAATGAATATGTTGTGATATATTATTATATAATATATTGCGTTAATGCATTTTGCAATGCAACTGTATAGACAGCACAGATCTGCACTTGAACATTTGAGTGTGGAATATCGCACCACTAGTTAACCACCATCCTTTTTAAATAACGCAGAAGGCATGTGCTTTGAACTGACTAGACCAGTTGGAAAAAATACAGCCAAATGAAGGCACCAGTAGCACTGGCGATTTTAGGTAGTGGCCAGGGGCAGCCAGGGCCACCACTGAAATGTCATTGGACACCCCGATGGCCACTCCAGAATGTATACATAATGCAAATAAAAAATAAAAAAAGAAATGGTAAAGATAATTTAGGTAGTTGAGAATGTATGTAGTTACATTTATGTAAGATAAAGATGTCAGATAAATCATAAGATATAAGATAAAAGTTTAAAAAATAGGAACTATTGTGAAGCATTTTCCGTCGCACTGATAATACCGGGACACTTCCGCTGTCTTCAGATGATTCCTGAGCAGAGATAGAGTTCATAGAGGTGGTCCCGTGATGGACCGCACTACTCATTGTGTTCTGCATGTTAGTACACAGCAGTAAAACACTACTGTGGTCTAGGAGACAGACCGACATTGATGTTGTTATCCACCTTCATTATTTATATTTCTAGTTGTGTTATGCAGACGTTTTGGAGCGAGAGACTGATTACTGACGCACCCAAACCACCTCTCGAGCGTGTTTGCTCACCTGCGTCAAAAGATGCCGGCTCAGTGTGGACGACCACCTAATCCCCTCAAAAACGCCTGGTGTGGATGGCACCTAAGTCCGCGGGTTCCATGTCAATGTCCTGTCACGGCCTGTTTGTCGAGAAGCACACACTAGTTTTGGAGACTGGGCGTGAAGTGTGAACCAAGTTTATTGCTGTGTCCTCACAGCATTACAACTGGCAGCTGGCCTGTTTGGAAGAGCCTTGTTATATCCCCAAGACCAGGGCTTGAAATCGAAATAATTTTTAAAACGTTCCGTTCCGAACGGTTCAGGCAGGTCTATATTTAACGTTTTTGTTCTCTGAACTGTCCCACCACCAAAATATTGGTCCTGAAGCGGTTCGGAACACAAACATTTCGTACATTCCTAAAGTTCCCTATATTGTGCAATGTTAAGTTTAGATATAGTTTTTATACAAAATATATTTGGTGGACTTTCAAACTCCGAAGCAACTTTATTAACGCCATTACATTCGCTTCCTCGTCTGTCCACAAGATGGAGCGACAGATGCATGGGGCTTGATGTCTGACAGTGAAAGTGGAAAAAAATAGTCTCCCAGACATAGGATATGCTAAAATATATAGAGAACGGGGGGGAAAAAAACGTTTTAACCGGTTTTGTGGATCTCATAATGTTCCATTTCTGTTCCGGAGCGGTTGAAGAAATCTTTTTTTGTTTCCGTTTCCGCTCCTCGTAAAATTTTTCGTTTTTTGTTTTCATTCCTTGAACCGGTTCGGAGCCCTGCCCAAGACGCTGAGTATTGGGGATGTATTGGTTTGCGTTGGGCACCCCCCGTAGCATGTAATATGAGATCAAAGCAAGCATGGCTCTACTATATGATAAGAAGAGTCGATCAGTGTTAAACAACACAATACTTAATTATTATGGGAGACAGCCATTAGGGAGCAAGTGGAGTCAACATGGCGCTATATCTCCTGTCGTCCCATTCAATGATATGGGAAAAGATGTCACAGTGAAAGTAGGAAAACCCACAAATAACCCATTGTCTTGCAATTAATTAATTGTAAAAAAGTATCAGGCCACCAGCACTACCTCATTTCACCGATTTTTCAAAGGAAAAACAAAGGTAATGTTCTTCTGTTCATTTTACTAAATACGCCAACAGGATTGTATATTGGGCTACAGCTACTGCGACCGCCCAGTGTTCTGCAACTAGTAAATTTTCTACTAAAATGTCCTGTTAAGTTAATTTATATGGACATTGGAAAAATGGAGAAAGGAAGAGAGGAAAAATACAGAGAGATAAATGCCCCAGACCAACTACTCTGTTCTTTTGAAGACATCCACCATTTTTCTTTTTTCTTTTTTTTTTTTTGACCATAGCCAGGTTTAGGAAGAGGTTGCGTTTGGATTACTTTTTCCATTATTTTAATTAAATCATTTCCAACAAACTATTTGCTATGGACAGCAGCTGTTTCACACTGAATTAAATACATTTCATCCACAAAACGTGTGTTGTGTATGGAAAAGGCCGTGCTTATAGGCCGCAGTACTGTCACTCAGAGTTAACACAAAAGACTCCTTGCTGGGAGAGAGAGAGATAAGAGATGTATAGAGAAACAGCTTCCATGCTCCACTTGTGACGTTATCCATGGTTCATGCCAAGCTACCCAGATGTTCCAAGCAGACACATTATGTACAATGAATATCACACGCACTATATTGTTATATTGTTGAACTATTGAAGATAACAATTTGAACACATGTGAAGTTATAACTGTTTCTTTTTCTTATATTCATGCACTATATGACCGTGCATCTCACAGCGCTGCATGTGCTGTAATCGCAGGCACATGCACAACTATAAATGGGAGCCCAAACCACTGTGCCACGGGGGCAGCCCCTGTTGCTTGGTATTGTTTGATTAAATCTTTTTTTTAACTAATTAAAAAGTAATTTCAGATTGGCTGTTTTGTCCATGAGACAGTATTTATATCAGGGCTCCGAACCGGTTCAAGGAACGAAAACCAAAACCGAAAACGAACAGAATTTTACAGAATTTTATGGGGAGCGGAAACGGAAACGAAAAAATATTTCTTCAACTGTTCCGTAACAGAAACTGAACCTTATGAAATGCACAAAACTGGTTAAACACGTTTTTTTCATTCTCTTTATATTTTAACATATCCTATGTCTGGAGGACTTCCGGCTGAGCCCCATGCATCTGGGGCTCCATCTTGTGGACAGATGAGGAAGTGAACATAATGCCGTTTTAAACCTGGTTTTCACGTTAATACAGTTGCACTGAAGTTTGAAACGTTTCGAACTTTAAGAACGCACACAATTTTTGCGTTTCGGACCGATATTTTGGTGGCTGAACGGGTCCGCAAACGAAAACGTCAAACAGAGGCTTGTTCGGAACAGAACTTTTGAAAGAATAATTTTGTTTTCAAGCCCTGATTTATATTAAAGCGACAATCCCATCAATATGTAAAACAATTGAATCATGAATCAAATCAAATTGTGACCTCAGGAGTCAAAGTCGATTCAAGAAAATCGAATCGATGCTATACGTCACATCATGCAAATTCACCCTGCCCCTCCCGCAGTGCACTGTGCACACTACACTAGTGGCCATGATCAAGCAATAGTTGCATTGTGTTTGGCTTATGGCGCTCGAGTAAGTTGAGTGACATACAAAGAGGGCGCGAGCATTGCTAAAAAACAATGGCACCGTAGGCTGCTGTACACATTGTATGGGGATGACCATGTGGTTACAGTGACAGGGGGAGGTGCAGTTCCCACTCCCTTCACTTTTGCCCTGCATGATGCGAAAAATCTGAGGCCGCTGTCATTGGGAATTTATCATGATGCCTGTATCGCAGAGTGCTCTCTTTGTAGTGAGG